>CM059186.1:147798812-147836346 GCA_030323885.1 Branchipolynoe longqiensis
GGTCTTTTCAAAGTTTCCCTTTGCGCGGGCCAGCGCCAAATTTTTATCAATTTCGAGGGATTTTATGTGTGCCGCTCCGTATAGAATAGCGGGACTATACGAAACCATGACCCCGATAAGGACCGCGACCTGTCTAATCTTTGGCCTAGAAGTGTCTAACAGCTGTATCGCTGTGCGGTAAAGCTTATCTTTCTTTTGGCGTGTAAGCGAAACGGTCATAGCCGTGGTGTTCAGAATGAACCCGAGACACTTAAGCTCCTGAGTAGGAGAAAAAACTGATTTCTTGTTATGTATGAAGAAACCCAATTTGGTGAAAATTTTGCATAAATCTTTAACAGCGAGTTCACATTGCGTGAAAGATTGGCCCATAATAAAAGAATCATCTATGTATGGAAACATACAATGCCCCAATTTTGCCATGTGTGCAAAAATTGGTTTCAACAACTTAGTAAACAGACGCGGTGCGCAGGCCAAACCATTAGGTAAACATGTAAATTCAAAAAGTTGGCCATTCCAGAGAAAACGTAGGTATTTCCGATCTGTCTGGTGAATAGGAACGGTGTAGTACGCATCCCTTAAATCAACACTCGCTAGCCAACACCCTGGGGTAATTAAATCACGAGCTGTTTCTAAAGAAAACATTTTGAAATGTTTGTATTCAATGATTTCATTCAACTGAGTTAAATCTAAAATCATTCGGATTGAACCATCAGGTTTAGGAGTAGAGAAGATATTGGAAATATATTCCCCTTCAGTATGTTCAACTCTGTTGACAATGCCCTTAGACTCAAACAGTAGAACCTGGTGATCTAGCTGAGATTTTTCTAGTGAATTAAACTGATACGGAAAAGGCGCTCTCTTTTGTATAGGCAATTGTGTGAAAGGGATGTGAATGCCTTTAACAATATTCAGGACCTCTGGATTAGTGGTTAACTGTTGCCATTGATGTAAACAATTAGAAACATTCCCTGCTTGAAAAAGGCTTACTTCAGTTTGAGTTTCCTCCGTGACCATTGTAGGGTCAGGAGGCTGCACTGTTTGTGTGGAAATCTCTACTTGTTCCCTTGTTTCGGGAACTGGGGCTTGGGAACGAAATCCCTCTTGTAGCCGCGGTTGTCGTTCCAGTTTGAGGCCGGCCTGTCGCCTCGGCCCCTTCCTCGCTGGTTGAACTGGAAGGACGGTCCGCCCCTGAACGGCCTTCCTCCTCTGCGGAATCGAAAATCCGTCCTAGACTTTCTGAACCCTGCTGGGTTTTGGAAGCGACGACTCTTTGCTTCAGTGTTTTTAGCACTCTTGTAGTCGACCTCTACCTGTTTGTACAGGTAAGCTAGCTGACCCCCAAACATCTTGGATTTATCTAGCGGTTTGCTCTTGATAGGGGTAGGTCCGGAATACACGGTGTATTCCTTACCATCATGGTCCGTTACCTTGTTCGAGCGGGCAACCTCTTTTCCGGCATCTGTGGTGACCGATTTGAAAACGTTTTCAAATCTCCGATGGGTCATGTAGTTACTAGCGGCTGCTAACAAAGCTATGCCCCGGTCCATAACCCGCGCCAAAGACGAGAACTTGTTCTCTGTCTGCATCCTGTTAGCCACAGGGATAACAGACGTCAAGGCACCCAAAACTGCCTTATGGATAAGGCAGAGGGAAGTTTCATAACGACGGCGTTCGTCGGAAAGGTGAATGCCGGAATCCATCTCTTTGAAAACCGAAGCAGGAATGCCCTTAACTCCTGAAATCTGCTCAGTCAACTTGTTGATGACTTCGATCGGTTTAAACGTAGTGAAATGGCTATTCACCGTTTTGCGCATCATGGTAGTGGTGCGCACTTTCTGAGCTTTCTTTTTGACAATTTTCTTGCCAGCTTTAACGCCTATTTTGGCGTAGACACCCGCTCGTTCCGTGTCGGAATCCGACTCGGTGGAAGAAGAGTCGGACGACGAGTCTGAAGAAGAGTCCTTCTTCTTCTTCTTCTTCTTCTTTTTGGACTTTTTGGAGCGCTTAGAGTTTGCTTTCTTTGTGAACTCGTCACCAGAACTGCTCACTGGGCGGCGTTTCTTGCCCCGCGCTTTCGGTTTCGGAACCTCAGGTGCCGAAAGCGTGTCCTCTTCGTCCTCAGAAAAGTCTTCCCAATCCTCATCAGGGATTTGGGAAGGATCTGGAAAGGTCTGCGCCTGGAAAAGGCGCATCTTCTCCTCCATCATCTCCGCCATTTTCGCCTCCCACCCCACTGGTTGAGGGGCGTGATCACTGTCTTGATCCGAGGCATGAGCCCCAGGATGTGGGGACGGCGGAGCCGTAGCCGGTGGAGACGAATCGTAATCCGTCGGGGGGACACCCACCGCTGCAGCGGGCGGCTTATTCCGGCGAGTGGCCATCGGGAACTGTAACGAAACCAAAGCGTTACTAACCCGGAATCATCTCAACTACACAAGTGTAAGCCAGTAAACTGGGTTGAGGAACATGGTACAGAGAACGTGTGTTGCAACGTGTCAGTACAGGCGTGAAGCTAAATTTGCCGTAGGTGTGTGGTAACGAAACCAACCAAACGGAGGGCATCGATCGTGAGATCGGCCCCTCTCTCTGTTCCGTACACTTCTCCCACCTGTGGCTACAGCGCCAACAAGTTGGAGAAAATATTACGAAACTCGGAGGTTCGCCTTAAACCGGTCAGGGGTGTTTATAAAAAACACCCAGAAGCATCCCCAACATCATCCTCTATTAGGATCCGGGAGACTTTTCTTAGGAAATGAGCAACTCGGGTTGCCATTTCTCCCTGTCTGAAAAACAGGTGTCGATAGAACTCAGTATCGGTTTCGTTTGTGCCAGCGGCACGCAATGTTCTATCCGTAAGTTAAAAAACGTACAAAGTCCAAACAGGACTGAAGAAAGTTCTGAACTTTCATAAAAAGATGCTATAGAGCATGATAAACAAAGTTATCGAAGAAAACAGTACTTACTTTTGGATAAAAGCAGTAGTAGTAGATAAATCCTGTGGAGCAACTCACAAACGTCCTCCCGTTGTGAGTTACTTATGCTAATTGCTGGACCCGGATGTGCTTCCTTCTCCCTAGCCTACGGCTAGCCAGAGGCGGCATACCGAGGTAAAATATATATATATATATATATATATACTTTGTGTGTGTGTAAGGGGGCGGGGGTGCCCGGACCAGCCTCAAGCTGGTTAGTGCTACGTAAACATACAGAAATGGCCAATCACATAATAAGACGCCTGATGAGAGATTGGGCCCCTTGACTAAAAATAAAATGGCCAGCCAGAGGGACCTGGTAGCAGTGGTACGGTCAGTGATAGTGGGTGGGACTCTGAGTGTGCGCATATGTCTGCTAGGACATACATACACAGCTATTACATATATATTTACATATATATATACATATATATATATTTAACCATACATATTCAGCTATACATATGTACCTATATATATTTACCTATATTTTACATTATATATTTTATATATATCATGTACAGAAAAACCTCTCTACATCGACCGACCATGGGACCGACTTTAAGTGGTCCATTTAGGTAGGTGGTCGGTTTATAGAGTTTGAATATCCTTACAATGGTATTGTTGGGACCTAAATAAAGCGATCGATATAGGGGAGTGGTCGATCTTTGGAGGGGTTAAGTGAGGAGCAGGCAAGGGGTGGCGCCACCGTCAGAGTTGAAGCCTGAGCAGTAGATGAGTAGTTCGAGGCTCAACCACCCGATTACTGGTGGGTGGGTGTTAGGATAGTATGATATTCCGGGTTATTATACTCGTATAATTCTTATACAGCATATATATATATATATTGGTACATAACCTGCCCAAACCCAGCGCCATTCAGCGAGCAGCCATTGAACCACTTCCCATCAGTGCTCTACTCTCAGCCTGTGATATGCTCCTGCTCAGAGCCACCCAGTGCCAACGACGGGAGCAGCTCACAGAGCTTCACTCCCCACGCAGGTGCCGAGGGGGCGCTGAGACAAGCGACACAATGCTGTCTGAACCTATTGATGTCCATCGCTGGTTTCTGAATCCAGGCGCGATCAAAACCCACGGGGCCGAGACAAGTCGGTGGTAGCTCCCATGAAATAGCGAGTGTTGGTGGCTGCCACCAGCAGCATACAACATGTGGTTTGTGGAGCTGGGTGGAAGGGGGGTAATGGGCAGGTGGGTACTTCTCCCCTCACACTCACAGCAACCACCTTATTCGCATTTTATGCGTAATAAATAATAACTACACCTCCCCTTCTTCGCCTCGCCGCGCCCAGCCACACCCCGCCCACCCCCGCCCCACCCAGCCCCTCCCCGCCACACCCCGCCCCGTCCCGCCCCGCCAAGCCCAGCCCAGCCCAGCCCAGCCCAGCCCAGCCCAGCCCAGCCCAGCCCAGCCCAGCCCAGCCCAGCCCAGCCCAGCCCAGCCCAGGCTAGCCAAGCCCAGCCCAGCCCAGGTAAAACGAAGGGGGGAAAAGTGGTTAAGTGAAAAGTTCATGAATCGTAGTTTCAAACCTTGCTGTTCCCGCCCCTAAACCTCATGTTAAATATAAACCGCCGAGATAAATGTATTTGTTCTAAATGTGACCTCCTGATGGATTGGTGGTTTCCTGACATATGAGGGTGTTTGTGTGTGTGTGTGTGTTTGTTTGTTTGTGTCTGGGAAAATGAAATTTGGCTATGCAGAATGTATTACTAAGAATTAGATTTCAAATGGATTTCCTGTTTCCTTCAGAAAACAAGTTCGCAATTTCTTCTTCATATGAAATATTTTAATTGGGATCATACTAGAAGCCTAATTCAGACAGCCCCGAAAACCGCCTGAGAATGTCATGAATACTAATTCTATTTTTCTTTTGAAGTATCCCTATTTAAAAAATAAAACTGGTACATTAGTTGATTAAGCAGGGGAAATTTCAATCACGGACGATTGGTCTTTCTCATTGCACTGCTCCTTACCCTATCCTAATAATGTTGAGCGCCAGGCTAGGTAGCGACAACAATAAATTAAGTCATTTGTTTGTCCAAGGTTCGAACCTGTGGGTTCGAAACCCACGACATACCAAAATGGAAGGCGACCTCATTCCGCCATCCCATCTGATTTGTCGTTCAATCATATCATTCTGGCACAATTTTAATTGTTATTTTCATACTGATTGGTCACTTGGCCTCTGAATATCATACATTTTATAATCTTCATTATTATTATTGTTATTATTATTATCAACGTTATTATCTCCATAATCATCACCATCATTATCACCTTCCTTATTATTATCATCATCACCATCATCACCCTCATTGTCGCTATCATCATCAGCCTCATTATTCTTACCACCACATGCTACAATAATCTTTACACACCAAGCAACAATGACTGCATCCGTTCACACTGGTTAATGACGCAATATCAGGATGCTACCAAATGCACATTTAACGCTACACATACATGAGTAAATCTGATTTGAAGAAGAGAGAATTGACATTGCCTGATGGTGATGTGGTAATGTTTATAATCTCCTCATTATGTTGCGCTTCAAAGCGGACTTCTGTGCAGAGGAAACCACCATGTCGCCATTATGGTTATCCATAACTCATTAAACACAACAGGTTCCTGCTGGTCTATGTGCGCAATGGTGGGTGAACTAGTCTAGAGCCTTGTTATTGCCGTCCCTTAGCATCGGCCACTGTGAGTCGCCGTTGGCGAAGGTTGATTGTGAGCAGGACAGTTTGGGAGCGCTTCCCGAAAGGATACACGAGAAACCCATCAAAATCTACAAAGATATAATTGTTCGTGTATTTCTCCTCCAAACATATTACAGTTGGATAATCCAATGGTTTTGCATCTCCGTCCTTAAAAAAAAGATACATATATTAGATTGATTGGTTAGTATAACCTATATTCGAGACTTTGAAGCAACTTTTGTTTTCATTTGCAAACTTTGGCGATTTAGGACGTGAAAACATAGCAAAAGTAATTTTTTCGATGCGCTATAGGCGTCAGCAGTGACAAGTTCTATTAAATTGGTTTATTATTTCTGTGTTTGTGTGTACAGTGTACATGCGTGGGGGGGGGGGCGACAGGGAGAGAGAGGGATAGAGAAGGAGAGAGAGGGAGAGAAGGGAGAGGGGAGATAACGGGAGAGAGACGGATAGATGGAGACAGGGAGAGAGATGGAGAGATATGGAGAGAAATGGAGAGAGGCGAAGAGAGGTGGAGAGAGGGAGAGAGAGGGGGGAGATAGAGAATGGAGAAGAGGAGCAAGGAGAGATGGAGACGGAAGAGGAAAGAGAAGGGGGGAAGAGAGGGGAGGAGAGGGAGATAGGCGAAAGAGGCAAGAAAGAGGGAAGAGGGCCGAGGAGCGAGGGAGAGAGGGAGAAGGGGAAAGAGTGGAGAGAGAGAAGGGAGAGGAGAGGGAGAGAGAGGGAGAAGGGGAGAGAGGGGAGAGAGGGGAGAGAGGGGAGAGAGGGAGGGGAGAGAGGGAGAGGGCGAGAGAGGAGAGAGGGAGAGAGAGAGGAGATTGAGGGAGAGAGAGGGAGAGGGAGAGATGGAGACAGGGAGAGCGGGAGAGGGGGAGAGAGGGAGAGAGGGGAGATAGAGGGAGAGACGGATAGATGGAGCCAGGGAGAGAAAGGGAGAGCTATGGGGAGGGAGAGATGGAGAGGGGGGGAGAGGGAGATGGGGAGGGAAATAGAAAGCACACATATATAGTTGGCGAGGGAGCTTGTGGAGTGGTTAATGAGAACGGCACATGACGACGCCCCCCCTCCACTAACCCACCCCCCCCCCCCCCCCCATCAAATCCCATCCGACCACATTCACCCCCTCCCCCTGCCGTCCCAACCCGACGGTGGCTTTAACTCTTGGTTTCGGTGCTTGATCACTGGTGGTAATGCCGGCAGTCGGACGTTAGTCTGTCCGACCCATTAGGCACATATCCATCAAAGCGCCCTCTCCCCATCTTCCCCACTCCCCCCCACCCCCACCCCCACCCCGCACACTTCCAACAAGCCCGCCTCTGTGTCCACCACTTACCCCGAGAGGCGGCCAACTGTTTTAAAACAGCCCACTACTATCCAGTCGTGTCCTGGAGAACCGCTGGCGAATGAGAGAGGGAGACAAAGGGGTTGAGAGAGAGAGCGAGAGAGAGCGAGAGAGCGAGAGAGATAGGGGGAGAGGGAGAGATAGGGGGAGAGAGACAGGTAGGGAGAGAGAGAGGAGTGGTCTGGGAGTTACTTACCTGTTAAATGGCAGTAATGTGTTATTATGACAGCGTGGAGAGCGCATTGCAAAGCTTTCTCAACACAAACCCTCAAACTGCAGAGAGTGTTGAGAAGGCACTGTACATACAAATCACACTGCACTACACACAGACTAGAGCTGAGGGGAACAAACAAACCACCAGACTGAGGGTTGCCAGTGTGCGGTGAGTGTGGGTGTGTGTATGTGTTTGTACGTGGGGGGGGGGGGTGATTGGTGTCCGTGGGGGGGTGGGTAGTGGGTGTGATCGTGTGTGGTGGGGGGGGGGGCCCCCGTTTGGTCGCAGGTACTGACAAACTAGATTGCATTGAGCAAACAAAAAATTCAAACCGGACCTCACTTGTGCTTTAGAGTTCTCGGTCCATGTCGGCACTAAGATTTTCTCATCACACTGTCAGTGAGGACATACATAACTCAGGATCCTCAGCTCCCACCATATAACTCGCCCCTTACTCAATACCCCCCCCCCCCTCAAATATAACCCTCGATCACTAATCCTCTCAATAACTCCCTCCACCTCACTAACCCTACCCACTAATCCCCCATCATAAACTAACCTCCTCAAATAGTGCTAGGACGGAAAACCCCGCAACAACCTAAACCTTACATGTCGTGATCTGATATGATATTAGATGTTCCTAGGAAGACCAGCAACTAACATAAACCCTACCTGCCTAATGGACCGTCATGGTAGATGGTAGTCTCCCTTTCATGTTACAACACCACAAACACCTGCAAATCCATCCATATCCGCCATGATTGGCATTTGGGGATAATCGGGGATAATCGGGGATAATCGGCCTGTCTTCATTCCGAGTCACACCTCCCCCGCCCCGCGCTTATTTCTGGCAACAATTATTCGAACAGAGACGCGTCTTCCCGTGCTGATATTATTCCATTTCCGCGCCACCAGGGGGAGGGTATTATTATAGGGGCCAATTTCCTGTGAGCAGACGACGAGGCCAGACCTTATTTCCTGATTTCCAGGAATGACATACGGCGGCGGCGCATCCCCCGGGCAGTGTCGAGGGGGGGGGGGGGGGGGGGTCTTGGTGCCCCGTCATTCTCTGATTAATCTCCGCCGTCCGGCCGTCAGTTCACTGGCACAGTGTCACTATCACAGTGTCGGTGTCAGTGGCCGGTCACCACAGTAGGAACGAGTCATGGCGCTCTGTATGGTGCGGTGTTGGGGAGGACGGGGGGGGGGGGGGGGGGGGGGGGGGGTTTGTGGGCGTGAGTGTTTTGGTGTGGGTGGGTGTATTTGTGGGAATGGATGTTGCTGTGAGTCTGTGTGAGTGGGTGTGAATGTGAGTGGGTGTGGGTGTGAGTGTGGTGGGTGTGAGTGGATGTGAGTGTGGTGGGTGTGGATGTGAGTGTGGTGGGTGTGAGTGCGTGTGGATGTGAGTGTGGTGGGTGTGAGTGGATGTGGATGTGAGTGTGGTGGGTGTGAATGTGAGTGTGGTGGGTGTGGATGTGAGTGTGGTGGGTGTGAGTGCGTGTGGATGCGGATGGGAGTGTGGTGGGTGTGAGTGGATGTGAATGTGAGTGTGGTGGGTGTGGATGTGAGTGTGGTGGGTGTGAGTGGGTGTGGATGTGGGTGTGAGTGTGTGGGTGTGAGATGTGGGGTGTGAGGGTGTGAGTGTGATGTGAGTGTGGTAGTGTAAATGTGAGTGTGTGTTGTGGGTGTGGGTGTGGTGGGTGTGGATGTGAGTGTTGGTGTGAGTGTGGATGTGAGGTGGTGGTGTGAGTGTGGGTGGGTGTGGATTGAGGGTGGGGGTGTGAGTGCGTGTGGATGTGAGTGTGGTGGTGTGAGTGGATGTGGATGTGAGTGTGGTGGGTAATGTGAGTGTGGTGGGTGTGGATTTGAGTGTGGTGGGTGTGAGTGCGTGTGGATGCGGATGGGAGTGTGGTGGGTGTGAGTGGATGTGGGTGGGTGTCGGGGTGGGTGTCGATGTGGGTGTGAGTGTGGGTGTCGATGTGGATGTGGCTGCAGCTGTGGCTGTGACTGTGAGTGTATGTGAGTGTGGTTGTAGCTGTGGGTGGCTGTGGCTTTGACTGGCTGTAGCTGTGCCGGTGTTGGTGGTGATAGTGATGATACATTGATAGTTGATACACATTGGTGCTAACACTTCTAATTTCCTGAGAGCCGACAGAAGGAGTAGGGGTAAGGGTGTGGGATGGGTAGTACTAGTAGGACACAAGGAGGGGACTGGACGCACAGTGTCAGGATAATGTGACTGTGTGGGACATTAGGTCATGGTGCCGGCGGCCTGATTTCCCAATGAGGCACCACTATAAACTCGCCAAGAGTGCACTCTGTCACAAGTCGGTGCCCATCCTGGTATGGCCTAGGGTCTTGCTAGGGCGTAAAACTACACCAACCACCCACCCCCCCCCCCCCGGCCCTCTCAGAGGACTGTGGTTGGGTTCTTATGCTGGAGGAGTAGCGGTATGGGTAGCGGTCAGGGGTGTAGGCGTGTAGGCGTGTAGGCGTGTAGGCGTGTTTGGCGTGTAGGCGTGTGGGTTGTAGGCGTGTAGGCGTGTGGGCTGTAGGCGTGCAAGCGTGTAGGGTTTAGGGGGTAGTGAGTAGGGGGAAATAGAGGTACAAAAACCACGTAGCCGTCACCACCTCGCACCCCCCCCCCCCCACACACCCACACCCACCCCGACGCACCGGGCTGATGACCAAAGCAGGCGCGCAGTGACCAGATCGGGTGGCGGGACTCTGTGCTAGCAGCTCCGGGAGCAGCTCGGGTGGATGGCGGCTTGACGGGCGTGGCAGCTGCCACCACCCGCCACGACGCCACCACGCCACGCCACACCACAGGCTCGCAGCAGCTCCCCCATGTGCCGAATTATATCAATTAACTCTAATCAAACCCACGTCTAGCACCACGCGGGAGGCATGTCACATGGGTGGGCAGCGGGCAGCGTCCACACACACACACACACACACACATATATACACACCCACACCCACACCCACACAAACCAGTCCGGAGGTCCGCTCTGCCAACTCGGACAAGTTGTGTATTTTTCCAGTCTTGTGAAGTCAGTCCGACAGGTGCGAGTGGAGAAATCTTACACCCCTACCTTTACACCCACCCACCACACACACACACACACAACTCTCTCTCTCTCTCTCCGACACAACCTCGCCTCTGTCAAGCAATCGTTCTCAACACCCTGACAGAAAACACGGCACTCCACCGCGCCGACAGCTCTATATTTCCTATTTTAGAAATGCAATCCAACCTGGAAAAAGATCATGCAAAGAAAACCGTAAATGTAAATCAGTGGAACTCGGAGAAGCATCGCGTTAACCTGTTTGACGTTGCATTTCCAAACCTGGCATTTTCACAAAATAGATTTATCTTTATTAACACATGCTAAATTTAAAGAACATAATTCACCAGATCATGAAAAAAATAATCACCCAAATGACAACGACAGAATTTAGTAAACGTAGCAACATTATTTTGAATTGAAGAGTAAGGAAATAAACAATGTAAGTAACTGACTATTTTGCACCTTGCATAGCATAGCGTCTCAGAATGATATAATATAGATTTTCTAAGTCAACAGGTCTTGTTCAATACTCACCCACACCGAATCCCCATGTGGTTAATTCTATTTATTACGTATATCTATAAATATATTACAGTACATGTAGTATATAAATAAATATTTGAAATACAAGGTATTCATCAGAATATACTTCTTACAGTAGTTTTCCGGCCATGTACATTAGATAATAGTCAGGTATTAAATATGATATGCATATATATAGCATACATATATACTATACATGCTATACTCATACTATATGTATATTAATAATATTAGTATATCAATATCATATAGGACTAAATACATACTGACTGCATACTAAATGCACATTAGACATACTATCTATATACTATTTACAGAGAATATGATACATAAAGGAATACACATAGAATACGCATAGAATACACATTATTATAGAATATACTTAGAATATGCATACAATATACATACAATATACATACAATATACATACAATATACCTAGTGCATACGGTATAAATACAGTATATATGCGTATGTGTGGGTAATTTCATGTATACATATGAATATGAAGTGCGTCGTGTCGAGAAATAGTTTTATCTTCCACATTAAATATTGCACTGTGGGTTGTGTGGAGGTACAATACTCCACTAGAACTTAGTAGAAGTAATCGACGCACCAAAATACCCGTCCCTCGGAACGGCTCCCTTGGGCAAAGATCAATAGATCCTCCGAGTGCGGTGGCCGAATCTGTAGAGCACAGGCCTCGCGTGCGGAAGATCGGGAGTTTGTGAGTTTGGTTCCAGGTCGAGTCAAACCAATGACTTAAAAATTGATACCTGTTGCTTCCTAGCCTGGTGCTCGGCATTAATATTAGGATAGGGCAAGGACTGGTTAGCTCGGTGTCAGGATAATGTGACTGAGTGAGATATTGGGTCATGGTGCCAGCGGCCTGATTTCCCAGTGGGGCAGCACTATAAAATCGCCATGAGTGCACACTGTCACAACTCAGTACCCGTCCTGATATGACCTTAGATGTTGCTAGGACGTAAAACAAGAACAAACAAATCCTCCGAGTATCAGTGGGCGGGTGGCCAGACGCCTCCCTTATGCTAGGTACACACATACCGTATAGGATTCGCGCACTAAAACTCCCGATCTGCTTAAAACTGAAATCGGGCCGATTCATTTTTCGAACCGGGAATCGCAATCGTAATGCTAGCGCACACCTGCCGTTTTAGCCCTAAAAATCGGGAATCGCAATCGGTAGGTGTGCTAGGGGAGTGCACACCTCACGACTTTTGGGCAGTTTTAGATCGTATACGGTAGGTGGGTGCGGAAAAACGATCGTATACTCTAGGTGTCTACCGGCCATCTGCATGCAACCTGTTTGTGGAATGGCGATGGGGTATTTTGGGGGTTGGGGCGGCAATCCCACAAACAAACACCGAGATGTTTTCAGTAGCCCTTGGCCACTTTACCCCAGCCGAGGTCAGCGGTGTGGTTTATAGGGTGAGGTGTGGGCGGCGGGGATCTGTGTATCCGGATGTATAGTGTGTATAGTGTGTATAGTGTGTATGTGTCCATGTATCCTTGTGTGGATTTGTGCAGGTAGACCATATCCGTGTGTTCATTCTTGTGTGTATCCTTATGTGTATTCGAGTGTGCGTCTGTGTGTGTACCCGTGTGTGTATCTGTATGTCTTTATTTGTAGGTGTATCCGTGTGTGTATGCGTGTGTGTATCCGCGCGTGTATGCGTGTGTGCATCCGCGTGTGTAGCCGCGTGTGCATCGGTTTGTGTTGTGTGTGGTAAGTGTATGAGTGTGTGTGAGCATGCTTGTGCGCATGTGTGTGAGTGCGTGCGAGTGCATGTTGTGTGTATCACTGTATGTAAGTGCCTGTATACAACTGGGTGTGTTCTGTATATGCATATGTGTGTTCTCTGTGTGGTGAGTGCGACAGTATGTGTGCGTGTGTATATGTGTGTATCCGTGTGTGTCTATGTGTGTATCTGCTTGTGAGTTATGTGTGTGTATGCGTGGTGTGTGCATGTGTAGTGAGTGTCTGTCAGTGGGACGTGTGTGTCTGCATGTGTATTGTGTGTTTTGTGTTTTGGGTATGTGATGTGTGTGCATAAGTAATCCATATTCTGCTGCATGTCAATATCATAAGTGTATAGTATGCCGATGCATGTGTGTCTGCGCGCGTCTCCGTGTGTACCGTCTATGTGTGTGTATGTTTGTGGTGGTGGTGAGGGGAGAGGTCACAACGAGGTCACGTACTGCAGATAACTATCGCGTCCAGTCAGGTTCCATATTCAGGAATGTGAACTGGCTTCTTTCTTCTTTGAGGTTTATCCGCACATAAAGAAGCAGGCAGCCCGGACTCTCCCTATAGCGACCCGGTACACGGTACACGGTACACGGTACACGGCGGTGACCGGCGGTCCTGACAGATGAGGCGGCGGCCCAGCAGAAGACAGGAACAGCAGGTATTGATTCACTTGGCAACAAGCCAATTTACACTTGGCAACAATCCAATTCACACTTGGCAACAAGCCAATTCACTGATCATTAAGGAATGGTTCAGTGGAAAATGACCAATGCCATGGCGACCACTAGAAGACGGTGGTTCAATGAATAATAGCTCAATCGGCATGGTTCCCTGCATGGTCAAATGTAGATAACAGATTCACCCTATACTCGCAGTACATGGGTGAACGACAGCATAGTATAAATACGGGCGAAAATAGCTTTAGTAAGGAACAGGGAGAAGAATGCCTACCTGCAGTATCAAATGGGTACTTATATCGGCACAGAGTTGGTGAAATGGGAGAGAATACAAAAAGACAAGATGGCAGCCATAGAACGCTGTGGATTTCACTTTTAAATTTGATTAAACTAGATGTTTTATTATATTTTTTCAACTCATAGGTAGCGGGGAAATATTAAGACATATATAAAGAATAAGTATTGCTTTTTAGATTGTGGATTTAGGCTATCATTTCATTTCCCCGCTTTTTTGACAGCTTTTATATAGGGTTGGTATTCACCCGTGTACTGGGAGTACAGGGTGAATCCTTTATCTAGGTCAAATGCAGCCATCCAGTCGGGAATAGGGATAGGTTAATACAAGAGGAGACATTGAAATCCTCACCTGAATGTGAATGTGGCAATACAGAAGGCAAATATGCATCGCTACCTGCAGCCAGCAGCCAGCTGATCGACGTTGGTATTGTACATTGCAATGGGCAGTCGATGGAAGGTCAGTGGGAACGGGTGGGTAGCTAAAGTTGCATAGTCCGATCGTTTTGATTTTGTGTCATTTTTTAGATAAATATATTAGGTTAATTGTCATAATATACCTTACATTACTTTGACGTGGCTTTGTCAAAACTTTGACCTCATTCATAGGCTTCAGTTAATGTTGGCAAACACACTAACAATTCTGACACCATATGCTTCAGCAGTAACCGGTTTGATTAAATTGATGTCATGCCCCTCTATGCAGCAATACGTGCTAATAAATGGACCAGTATCTAAGTTTCAAATCTAGAGAAGTGCTTTGGTTTGAAAAATTGACTTTTTTTCATCAGAGTATGCAACTTTAATAACTGTATAGGTTTAAGTTGGATATATATGTTCAAATCTAGATAAGTGTTTGCTTTTGAAAATGCGATATTTTTATTGAACTGTACAACCTTAATGCCACGAGCAGCTCAACGAGCTGGGTTCCGTAAATATATATATGGCGCTGTGCAATGGTTACTGACTGATCCAGCCAGTTTTAACTTTAAGGCTAGCCACTCTGGCTACAGCGGCAATCCAGCCGGCTATTTTTAGATCACATTTGGCAAGTCCCACAAGCCAAAGACCCTCATCACGGCCGGCTAGGAGGCGGCGGCGACGGCGGCTGTAACTGCTTTATCTTATCTGTGTGATGATAAAGGGCAGGCCTTATCTGACGGCACCACGTGACCTCAGTTTATAGCGCTGGTCAGGCGGTCTTTTAGCAGTCAGTGCCTGCGGGTATAAAGGGACGAGGCGCGAGTATATCAATCCGCCGGGCGGTCGGCTGGCTGCCAGGCTTCCAGGTACACTAAGCTTAGAGGCTGGGGCGGTGGGGCTGACAGCTCACAGTAGTTACAGCGCAGTACAGCTGGGAAATGGCGCTATAAACGCGACGCGCTCGTTGGAGAAGGCCCGCCCATTTGTTGTGCCCTCCGCCCCCCGCCCCTTCCTGCCATCCAGTCCCCGCCCCCCTCCGCCCCCCGCGCTCTCTACCTCGCCTCTACCCTCCGCACAATAGCCGATAACCACATTTCAATCATGTTGATCAGGTTCAGGAATCCCCACTTGTGTGTTTCTGCCCCTGCCTATACATCGCCGCTACCTGCCACACACTAGCCAATAACCACATTTCAATCATGTTGATCAGGTTCAGGAATCCCCACTTGTGTGTTTCTGTCCCTCTCTGTACATCGCCGCTACCCGCTGCAAACTAGCTAATAACTACATTTCAATCATGTTGATCATGTTCAGGAATCCCCACTTGTGTGTTTCTGTCCCTCTCTATACATCCCCGCTACCAGCCGCATACTAGCCAATCATGTTGATCAGGTTCCGAAATGCCACATGGCATGCGCATTCCCGCGCCCCCACCCCCACCCCCACCCCCCAATACATCGCCACTACCCACTGCACACTGGCAAATAACTCCATTTCAATCATTTTGATCGTCACTCGAGAATCCCGTCTCACCGTCCGTCAATTTATGAAGATGAATAATCAGTCGATGTCAAGGATAACGGTAATCCGCTCGAGAGTGATACTATTAATAGGCAATATCAGGGACACAAAAATGCCGATTAACCTAACTGACTATTATATTATATTATTGTCGGACAGTGTGAGTCTGACTTTACCAGGGATATTTGCTGAGGCATCCTTGCAGCTAGTACTAGTAGTAGTACAACAATGATCTCTTCTTTCCCATCTCATGCATACTTGCATAATAATGGCATACTACATTGCTTGTCATAAGGGAGTTATCCATATATCTTACTAACTCAGTAACTGTTTCTGCACCTTGCTGACTTGATAATCTATGATCAGCCTATGCACCGTAATGAAAGTTGCATGGCTTTGAATTCAGCAACTTTGTAAAGATATATATATATATATATATATATATATATATATGTATATATGTTATTAGGTTGGTTATGATAATCAATATTACTTCAATTTGTTGTTGGTTAAATTTTTTTTAACGACCCCCCCAGCACAAACTGCAAATATCAGCTATTGAGTTATTTACTTCAATTTGAAGAAACTGTTATTATAATTATAAATGACTATCTTTGGATATATTTTAAGTGGAAACATGACAAATATGCAGGTCAAATTTCTGACCCCATAGTATCCAGTAGGTTATATGAGTATTAGTATTAAATTGGCTCTGTGGTGTAGTGGTTAGAGTGTCTGACTTTTTTTCTAGGTCGGACTCCTAATCTGAAGTTTGGTGGTTCGATTTCCCCCCCCCCCCCCCCCCCCACCTCTGCCGATTTGGATTTCCACTGCTGTGTAGAACTTACAGCGTCATCAAAGGCCAATCGCTCTCATACCAGTCTATGTGGTGTGGGAGGTTAAAAATCCCTTGGGTTGGTAAAAGTGTAGGCTCGGGCTTTCTATCGATAAACTGTCTAATGGTGAAAACAAGTCTATTCAGACAGTATGAATCTTCAAGAAAAAAAACCCACAACAAATGCTGAATAAACATCCCGATATATATAAACCGGATATGTAGGAAAACATCTAGATAAATGGTTTCGAAAATTGTATGCTTTCATCGGACTATGCAGGTTGAGTCTCGCGTTGAAAAGCGCCTAGCAGCTTTGTAGCGTGTAACCCGGGAACTAGTGTTTCAGTGTGACATGAGTACACCCTTCACCTGGGCATTGGTATGCGCTACAGATTATAATACCTGCATAAACACCTACTGTCATGCAAAATAATGGTTGCTAGGTGATAAAAGCAATGCAACACGTGTGGAGTAATAAAACAACGGCATGCCATAGCCAGCTGCCTTATCACATCGTAAAGTTCGGTTTTACTGGGGTTTTACGCCCTACCTATGGATTATGTCATATCGCGACGTCACCGACTTGTGACAACGGGCACTCATGGTGGCTTTGTGGGATAGGATACCACCAGCTAACACAGCAAGCACCATGGCCCAATGTCATACTCAGTGATATATTGTCCTCGCACAGAGACAATTAGTCCTAGCAACATCTAATGTCAGATCAGAAGTTGTGATGTTCTCTGTTGCGGAGTGGTTAGAGTGTCTGACTTTTTTCTAGGTCAGACTCCTAATCTGAAGGTCGGTGGTTCAATTCCCCATCCCCTCCACCTCCACCACTTTGGATTTCCACCGCTGTGTATAACTTACAGCGTTATCAAAGGCCAGTTGCTCTCATACCATGTCTATGTGGTCTGGGAGGTTAAAAATCCCTTGGGTCGGTAAAAGCGACAAACTGTCTAATGGTGAAAACAAGTCTAGTCAGACTTATCCATGATAGGCCGTATAAATCTTCAAGAAAAGAGAAAAAGAAAGAAGAAAAAAAAAGAAGGGCTACTGAGTTGTGACAGTGCACACCCATGGAAACTATAGAGATGTACCACAAAGAGACCAGACCATGTCATTATGAGCTGATATCCCACTCAGTCAAATTATCCTGATACTAAGCAAAGAAGTCCTTGTCCTATCCTATTAATGTCAAGCACCAGGCTAAGTAGTGACACTTATAAATATGATACGTCATTGCCCTGACCCCGTTGGGGTTCAAATCCTGATACTAAGCAAATCAGTTCTTCTCCTATCCTACTATAGTACTAATGCCATAAGTAGTGACAAGTATAAATAGTATAAGTCATTTTCACTCAGCTGGGTTTCAAATCCTGAGACTAAGCAAAGTAGTCCCTGTCCTACTCTATTAATAGCCTATTAATAGCCCTGTCCTACCAAGCGCCAGGCTAAGTAGTGACAAGTAGATTGTCTTGACAGTTGACTCGGCTGGATTTCAAACCCTCAACCTCTCAGAGTCACAGTTAGATAAAAGATTCATCTGGTACTTGGAGTACACGGGTGAACGACAACGTAGTGTAAATATGGGCGAAAATAGTTTTAGTATGGAACAGGAAGTAGAATGCCGGGCACCAGTGTCAAATGGTTACTTATATCAATAGAGTTGGTGAAATGGGAGAGAATGCAAAAAGACAAGATGGCGGATAGAGAACGCCGTCAATTTCACTTTTAAATTGCATTAAAGTGTATGTTTTATTATATTTTCCAACTCAAAAGTAGCGGGTCAATATGAAGACGTACATAAAGAATATATTGTGCTTCTTAAATTAAGAATTTACCAGCTCAGTTACTTAAGCCAGCATGTCGAAATTCTTCACCAGCTTTTCTAATGGGTTGGTTTTCACCCCTGTACTGTAAGTATGGGGTGAGTCTTTTATCTAAGTCACACTGTGCTCTTCGTCTAAAGCTGTGTTCAAACACAGGTGTTAAGTGGCCTCAACTAGTTCGCCTTGTCTAGTTTGGCTCACATTCGCCGTGTGGACACTACGCTGAAGCGAATTAGGGCTAGTTCGCCTCATCTAGTTCGCTTCAAGTAAACCACCTCGCGAGGTAGTCCAGATGAACCGAACTAGCTTAAGTCGGCCCAAGTTACCTCTGTGAACGGTAGCGGCTTAGATGAGCCGGATTAAGGACGTCACAGTCGAAACCTGAGTTTGTTGACTTTCCGGTAAATTTGCTCTATGAACCTGCTAGAGGTGCACAGATATTTTTTTCATGATTTATTTTAAGGTTTTCACTGCCCAGCAGAAGTTTTGACCGTTCCAAACCAATACGATTCAGTCCATACATATCTAGGTCGAACCCACTCTCTCATGGCAGTGACTAACCAAAACTGGCGCTGGTTAGTATGGACTTGCTCATGTGCAGATATCGATTTCCACCTTAAACCGCTCCGTGTGTGAACACGACACTAGTTCGCCTCATCTAGTTCGCCTTATCTAGTTCGACCTAAAGTTGTGTGTGTGAACACGGCTTTAGTCTTACCGATTCGGTCATCGCGCTCCGGCAACCAGTAATTAGAAGGATATATTTTGTTTAAATACCAGGACACTAATTAAGACTGTGTAACTGGGGGTGGGGGTGGATGTATTCCAAACACCGTTCAACAGAATTCCAGTCCACCCGCCATCAACGCATCCGAAGCAGGCGGGGGTTAGTAATAGTATCCAACTATCAAAGCATAAAGTCAGTTGGACGGCCACTCCATAATGAATCACACGCTCACACATGCAGGCGGGTTCAAATGGCTTGACAATCCGCTAAATCACAATCTTGTAAACGTCAACACTCCAAAAGTGGTAGCAGCTTTTGAATGACGCCACCCCTAAGGAGAAAGCATACCAATGCCCTGGGTGTGGTGGGGCAGGGGCAGGGGAGGAAGGACTGTCATCACGTTTTTGTCTTCGCGGTCCAAATCAAAACCGGCCATGGCAGCCTGGCATATGGTGAATATGGCTAGTGATACCGACTGCTGCAAGTTGTCATCCATGGGAACGCAGGGGTCTGTCTGTTTGTCTGTCCGGGAGGGTCTAGTGGGTTGGTGGAGGGGGAGGGATGCGGAGGGGGAGAGGAGGGGGATTGGGGAGGGGGAAAGCGAAGGGAGGGTGAGGGGAAAGGGGAGGGGGAAGGGGATGGGCAAGGGGAGGGGGGGGGGTGGAGGGAGAGGGGGAGGGGGGGGGGGAAGGCGGAGGGGAGGGGATTGGGGATGGGGAAGGGGGGGATTGGGGGGAGGGGGGATTGGGGAGGGGGGAGGGGGGAAGGGGGAGGGGATTGGGGAGGGGGCAGGGGAAGGGGATTGGGGAGGGGGAAGGGGGGGGGGGGGAAGGGAAGGGGAAGGGAGGGGATGGAGGGCTGGGCAATCGAGGAAGCGGCGAGTAAGAGGACAGGGGTGTGCTTGCGTGGGGAGGGGATGGTAGGGTTTGTTTATTTGTTGGGGTTTCACGTCCTAGCAACATATCTGTCATATCTGGACGGTAGGGTAGGGTGTAGGGTGTAAGACTAAGAGTAAGTGGTATGAAAGGAACTGGGGTATGGGAAATGATATGTGTAGAGCATGTATGGAGGCCTATGGATAAGGGTGGGTGTGGAGTATGAGTGCGGGTATAGGTGCGGTTGTTTGTATGGTATACTTATGTATGGACATGATGTGGGGTAGGCGCGTGGGTGTAAGTGTGAGTGTGTATGGGGGTGTTAGAACGGGGGTAAAAGAAAGATAGAGAGGACATCACAATTTGGCAGGTATAAAATAAAGATATTTAGCCGAAAATCCAGGGAGACATGCATATATTGTTACACCCTTAGCAGAACCATTCATAGAAGTATGACAGTTGCTTCTGTGGGGGGGGAAATAGTAAAGATGACCAAAACTGTGGAAAGTTTCACAACCTAAGAAAAATGGTCGGTTGACTGTCGCTGGGTGGCGCTGCGAAGTGACGTCATGCTGGGACATGAGGTAATGGTCAGAAACTGGAGCGTAAACCACCAGGTCAACTGGTAAGCCCTGGAGCATAAACCACCAGGTCAACTGGCAAACCATCTCCAGGTCGGCATCGTCCCGTCTCATTATAAAGGTCAATAGTCATACCGGCCTCCAGAGGGCGCCACTAAACCGCCCCACTTTTTTAATATAGACGCCTGACGGGTGTGTCCTGTTTAAATATCGCCCTAATATGTATGACCTTAGATGTTGGCAGGACGCAAAACTCCAACAAACAAACAACCTTGGTAAAACAGGACAGCTTGGTTTCAAACAGGCACTTGCATACGATCCATGCAGATATTGTTTTTGTGGGTTTTCTGTGCGTGTTTTTTTTTGGTGGGTTCTTTTGGGTAAATATGTTTATTCTGTTGAATAAGTTCTTTGTCAGTGCCAAAGCATTGGTGCTCCCACCATTTTTCAATTTGGGATTATTTACACAAAAATGGTATAGTAGAGTAACATATATATGTTAAGGGGGGTGATGAAAATAGGAAATATTGCGCCTAGAGCGGGACTCGAACCTACATCTCTATGCATTTCGGGCCAGTGTGCTAACCATTACACCACCTAGGCTCCCTGATATCACCATACTACCCACGGCTACCTGTCTATGTGGCTCCTTGCCTGAGAGGTCACTGCAGACCACTACATATACAATAACTGTTGAATAAATGTGCAGCCTATAACACAATGGAATTCTGTTGTTACCGCTAGGTTCCACAGGAATATGGCAACAGGGTTCAGCCGTACCAGGTATGACTGGCGTGGTGCCGCGAGACACTACACGTAGAAGCATGTTCGACTGTCATATCCGGTATTGGAACACAGCACTGCCTGCTGGAGCATGTTCTGGTGTGATGGAACATGCTTGAACACTACACCACACGCCTGTACATGAGGTGGTGAAACTACCAGTGCTATATGCACTGTCGGTAATGGTGGATGCAGTATACATGGGGGGAATAGCACGGTGAGGAGACCTGACATGAAAAGACAATGGTTGTTGATCAATAAATCAGAAATGGTTGAGCATAGGAATGTCAGATAATGATGCTTTTATAGCGCAGCCAAGAAAGATAACTTTTCTTTCACAAAATACAGGAGTTTTTGTTTGTTGTTTTTTGTTGTTGGTTTTTGCGGGGGGGGGGAGAGGGGGGGGAGCATTGGGTCTGCTCTGTTTGGCTAGTCTTTAGTCTGTACCCATTTTATTTATTTTATCCAGAAGGGAGTGGGAGGGGGGGTTCCCAATAGCATTCCGCTATAATTAGGTCCCTGTGAGTTGGAGTACCCACGAGACTGCTTTCAAGGGATGGGATGGGGGGGGGGGGCATAGTAAAACAACAGGGGCATGCTAAGAATGTCTGTTGAGGTGTGGTGTGGCGTGGTTGGGTGATGTAGGGTAGGGGGTGGGTGAGTGAGTAGATGATGGGGAGTGGGGGATGGGGTGTGGTGTGGTGTGGTGGAATAGGGGTGAGAGTTGGGTGGGTGGGTGAGTAGTTGCTGGGGTGTGTGTGTGGTAGGAGTGACGGTTGGATGGGTGGGTGGGTGAGTAGGTGGCATCATTGGCATCCCTCACTAGATGCAGCCAGAGAAGGCACAGTTCATCTCCCCTCACCCCCCCCCCCCTTTCTCTACTTCCGGTACCTACGTACAGTGGCGCTACTACACCTATGTGGCGTTTTCACTGACCCTTACGTCACACTTGACGCGCAGGTCAGTCCTACTGCATACAAATACAGCCTCATCTCTCTCGGTGCTCTTTCACTAGTCGAGCTGCTCGCACCAACCGCATTGTTCCACTCACCATCCCCCACCATCCCATCCACCAACCCCACCCCCACCACCACCCCTCTCCTCCACCACGTCATTCACCACACATTCACCACCACCAGCTCCACAACCACCACCCCCCACCATCCCATCCACCAACCCCACCCCCACCACCACCCCTCTCCTCCACCACCTCATTCACCACACATTCACCACCACCAGCTCCACAACCACCACCCCTCAGCATCCCATCCACCAGCCCCACTACCTCCAGCACCACCACCCCTCTCCCTCACCATCCCATCCACCACCGCCGGCACCACCACCTCCACCACCACCTCATCACGACCACCATCATTCACAACCAGCACCACCACTCTCAACCACTCCCACCTCCACCACCCCCAACCCCACCACCTCCACCACCACCACCACCCCTCTCCCTCCTCATCCCATTCACCCCCACCTAACCCCTGCAGCACCACCTCCAGCACCACCCTCTCTCCGCACCCCATCCATTCCTCCCACCACCACCTCCAGCACAAACCCATCAACCCAACCCCGCCAGCACCCCTATCCCTAACCACGCATTCACCACACAATCACCACCACCAGCTCCACCATTACCAGCACCACGACAACTCACCAGCACCAATGCAACTCACCACCACCTTCTTAAGCACCACCCCCGCTCCCCATCACCATCCCATCCACCACCACCCCTCTCCTTCACCATCCCATCCACCAGCTCTACCACCAACACCAGCACACCTCAGCCTCCTCCTCGCAGTCACCACCACCACCTCCACCCTCACCCCTCCCCCTCACCAACCCATCCACCACCCACACCATCACCGTATCACCCCATCCACCAGCACCACTACCTCCAGCACCACCACCTCTCACCCTCACCGCCTCGTTCACCACCACCACCACCTCCAGCACCACCACCTCCAGCACCACCACCTCCAACACCACCCATCCACACCATCACCACCCCCACCACCACCTCTCTCCCTCACCACCCCATCCACCACCCATTCACCACCACCAACACACCATTGCATGTACGGATGCTATGCATATTACGTAGCCGAGACCACTGTGCCCTGTTCCAGCAACGCGCCCTCACGTTCGGTACCGTTCTAATGGGTTCTACATTGAGAGCAGGCCAAGTGTAATGGTTACATAGTGTGCATCTGCAACGGGTAATGTGAACCAGGTGCAGTGTTATCAACGTGTATGCAAGTGCTTATAATGTGTATATATATAATATATATATATATATATATATATACATATGTGTATGTGTGTCAAAACCGTAGGCAGGGTGAGGTAGCATGGCCAGACAAGTTACCACGTTTGCAGACAGGGGGTGACACAATCGGCCCGGTTGCATAGTCGATGAAGAATTAATAATACATCAGTACAGTAGATGACTTAGAATATAAAACTTCCCGGTTAATTATATTTGTATAATGCATATACATCACATATGTACATATAATATATATATACACATATATATATATATATATATTTGTACATATATGTGTGTGGAGATGAAATTATAATATACATATATACTGGACACGCTGGCCGAATCAGTAGAGTGCAGGCTTCCCATTTCAGCAGTTCGATTCCAGGTCCAGTCAAACTAATGACTTACAACATCGATACTTGTCACTACCTAGGATGGCGCTCGGCATTACTAGTGTAGGGCAAGGAATTGTGACTTCATCAAATAAATAAATATATACATGTATAACGCATTATGCAAGTATACAAATGTGAAGGGAATTGTTTCCATTATATATTAATTATTATATATTATCGTTATTACCATTGTTATACTCCGTAAGACTCCGCACTTGACAGGTGGCGCCACCTGTGGCCCACCTCTCCTCCAACCGGTGTCGACAAGTGTCAGTCGCACCGGAGGATTATATATATATGTATGAGTGTGTGTGGTGATATGCTCCCGGTTATATTAGTGATTATTCGGAAGTGGTTTCCATGCCTGCAGCCATACCCAGTCACTCACTGTTCCATTAGTTTACCTGCAGGCGCATCTTACACCAACATACCAAAACGAGGCTGCACTTCCGGTCACCTACCCGTGAACCTACTCTTACACCCGTGTTAAATTCGACGTGTATTTGTAGTGTACACGGCATATATATCGATAAGACTTCTTTTTGGACAATCCACGTCCATCGGCAGCTATAGCCCAATGACACCTCAGAGACAGATTTGCCCTATTCTCCAGCGGGAGCCAAGCAAGGTCTCCAGCGATGTTTGTATCATAAAACCTCATCTCAAGATATGTTCTCCTCCGGTGGACCTCCAACAGCTTCCTCCAGGGAGCTGGCATTCCCTGATCCACATCTATTGAGCCACAGGGATCGGCGTTAATAGTGATCGCAGATGCCTGTGGGTTGTATTTGCATAGACATCGATAGATATTCACGAGCCGTGTGGTGTGTGATACGTGGATGGTTTCTCCTGAGGAAATGGTGGACAGTCAGAAGCGATGAATATAAGTAGAATTAATGCAATATTCATAGGCTACAGAGGTTACAGTCTATACAGATATCTGCACTAACCGAGCTGAGTAAGAGTGTATGCATACATATATGTAACTATGTATGTATGTATGTATGTATGTATGTATGTATGTATGTACGTACATATGTATGTATGTATGTATGTACATATGTATGTATGTATGTATGTACGTGTGTATGTATGTATGTATGTATGTATGTATGTATGCATGTATGTTACTAAATGTTACTATGTAGGTATGTATGTCTACATGTTTGTATGTATAAATTACTATAATATGTTTGTGCCTACATATACATGCATGTACCTACATGTATATGTATGGATCAGGGATGAAAGTGATCTCCAGCAAAAAAAGTGGAAATCAAGCCAAGGTTAATATTACACTGCCGGCGAATTTCCGCGAAAATGCGGGTTTTCCTCCATAGGATTAGCATTGTCAGGGAATCGCGAAAAATACCGGAAGTCAGGTTTCAACCGTCTTTGTTGTGGCTGTATTAATGTTCGCCCATATGTACGAGTTGTATGTTCTAGCAACATCTAGGGTCATATAAGAATGTGATTCAAGCAAACCAATTGTTGTCATATATATCCTGATTCTAAACGTTAATCCGTAAATATTTTTTAAATCACGGAAGTCCGCGAAACCGCGGAGATCTTTTAATGGAAGGATCAATGTATGACTGCATTTAATAAGCTGTAACTAAAACAAAAAAATGGGTTCGTTGCCTTAGCAACAAGCGAGGGGAAATCACGGAAATCCGCGAAACCGCGGAAATCTTTCAATGAAAGGTTCAATGTATGACTGCATCTAATAAGCTGTAGCTAAAACAAAAAGATGGGGCCTTCAGTTGCCTGTCAGCCCAAATCAGCATACATCGGGGCGACACTCGATGAGCTGGATGTACATGGTTGCAGGGGGGTGGGGGGCGGGGGGGGGGGGCCTCACAATTCACCCCCACGACGCCAGTAAAGCTTTTATTCACGCCACTACACCGCGGCTTCCACCCGTGTTGAACATGGTCCGCGACTGGTGTCACTGGTCACGTGATGGATGAACATGGCCGCCGACATGCGCAGTGTTTACATGTTGCAGGCTCGTGACGGCTCATGCGCTAACATGATGCATGCAACGCGAAGAAAAAGATTGACAGCCCAAACAAATGTTTACTGTCGCATATCCAGGCCCACTTGGGGACATTCACAACACCATGGTTGTCAATGTCAGCACTGCTGATATGTCATCATCTCTAACTTAGATGTAGCCCTCTTTGAAATATCCCCGTTTGGGTTATGGCGAAGTGAAGGTGAAAGTTATTTTTGTTGGTGGTAGGTGTGGGGGATTGTAGTGGTAGTAGTGGTGGTAGTGGCAGTAGTGGTGGTAGTAGTGGTGGTAGTGGCAGTAGTGGTGGTAGTGGCAGTGAATGTGGCAATGGTAGCGGCACGGCTTGGCAGTGGTGCTGAAGGTGGTGGTGGTGGTAGTGGCAGTGGTGATGGTGGTGGTGATGATGCTGGCAGTGGTGGTGGTGGCAATGGCGGTGGCAGTGGTAATGGGTATAGTAGTGGCAGTGGTCACGGTAGTGGTAGTGGTGGTGGTAGTGGTGGTGCTAGTGGTGGTGGTAGTAGCGGTGCTAGTAGTGGTGGTAGTAGTGGTGGTGATGGTGGTGGTAGTGGTGGTAGTAGTGGTAGTGGTGGTGGTAGTGGTGGTGGTAGTGGTGGTGGTAGTAGTGGTAGTGGTGGTAGTGGTGGTGGGAGTGGTAGTGGTGGTAGTGGTGTTGGTGGTAGTGGTGGTGGTGGTAGTGGTGGTGGTAGTAGTGGTAGTGGTGGTCGTAGTGGTAGTGGTGGTAGTGGTGGTGGTAGTGGTGGTAGTAGTGGTAGTGGTGGTAGTAGTGGTAGTAGTGGTAGTGGTGTTGGTAGTGGTGGTGGTAGTAGTGGTAGTGGTGGTAGTAGTGGTGGTAGTAGTGGTGGTAGTAGTGGTAGTGGTGGTGGTAGTGGTGGTGATGGTGGTGGTGATGGTGGTGGTAGTAGTGGTGGTGGTGGTAGTAGTGGTGTGTAGTATGGTGTGATGGTGTGGTAGTGGTGCTAGTAGTAATTGTAGTGTGTGGTGTGGTAGTGGTGGTGGTAGTAGTGGTAGTGGAAATTGATGGCAGCGGAGGTGGTAGTAGTGGTGGTGGTGGTGGTGGTGGTGGAAGTTGTGGATGTAGCAGTGGAAATTGATGGCAGCGGAGGTAATAGTCGTGGTAGTAGTAGTAATAGTAGTAGTAGTAGTGATGATGATAATAGTGGTGGTAGTGTTGATGGTGGTAGTGGTGGTAGTAGTGGTAGTGGTGGTGGTGGTGGTAGGGGTGGTGGTGGTGGTGGTAGTAGTGGTGGTGGTGGTGGTGGTGGTGGTGGGGTGGTGGTGGTGGAAGTTGTGGAGGTGGCGCTGGAAATTGATGGCAACGGAGGTAGTAGTAGTGGTAATAGTAGTAGTGATAGTAGTAGTACTAGTAGTGATGATGATGATGATAATAGTGGTGGTAGTGTTTATGGTGGTAGTGATGGTGGTGGCGGCCATGGTGGTTGTGATGGTTGTTGTTGTAATGGTTGTTGTAATGGTTATTGTTGTAATTGATGTTGGTTGTTGTGGTTGTTGTGGTGGTGGTAGTGATGGTGGTGGCGGCGATGGTGGGTGTGATGGTTGTTGTTGTAATGGTTGTTGGTGGTTGTGGTTGTGGTTGTTGTGGTGGTGGTGGTGGTAGTGGTGGTGGTGGGGCCGGTGGTGGCGGCGGAGGTAGTAGTCGTAGTAGTAGTTGTGGTGGCGGCGGTTGTTGTTGGAAAGGCGGATCTGTGATGAAGGGACATGGATTTGTGATGGCGGGGTTTTGTGATGGGCAAGGATTGTCCATCTATCGCCCCCGACATCATTGGCCTAGCTTCCTGGATTGGCGGTCAATACATACATCCACCACACACTAATGCATAACCGATTCAGGCTTAATGCCCGCCATACACGCAGCGACAATGTGACTTGAATTCAGTTCACTTGGTTCTAATTTGGAAAATATATGTACATATATATGCATAAATATGTATAAATATATGTATAAATATCTGTATAAATATATGTATACAAAGTATGTATACATATATTACATATCACCACACATATCTATAAGTACATATGCTTAAATATGTATACATAATAGATATGCATATATACATATACTTTTAATAGATATGTATATTTATGTGTGCGAGTGACAGTATTCGCGGCACTGGTAGGGGTTGGGGGTGGTGGCGCCACCTGTCCCAACAGTAAAAAGGGGTCACCCATAAAGTAGCACACAACATAACGGTGACCAATATAGGGAATCTTCCCTTACGCACCTTTATACTTGCATAATTCTTATGCATCACATAATGTACATATATATGTATTTTTTGTTGCTGGATCCATTTACAATTTCAAACAAATTGACGCAACCAGGTTTGAGACATACAAAGATGTTCACATAAATTATAAGACGCTTTGCTAATTAACATATCAAGAATTCCGAATGGTGTCTTGCAGACATTTCCCTAATCGTAGAGCCATCTTTTATATTAATACGGGGACATATTTGGAATATCAAGAAAATCAAAATCAAAATACCTTCCTCCCAGCTATGTAATTAAATGTCTTGACTAGTTTGCATAAACTATGACTTCGGTTGATGAATAATTTATACCGTACAAGGATTTGACTTAAAGCTATTGATTGCGGTACTCGGGGGGGGGGGGGGGGGAGAAGAGATATACTGTTCAGTAGTCTAATTAAAGCGCGGAGTGTTTTTGCTCGGAATTTTACCAACACTCAGTCACAAATAGTTAGGCCAAGCCAATTATAAGCCCAATACAATGCAGAGTACCTTGATTAAAATCACCAGGTGTGATGTCTATTTCAAGTATTTGTGTTGACTGGGCCGCGTTCCGGGTGGGTCTCGGAGGTGCCACTGAGACGTCTCGGTGATGCGTTTTGGCCTATTTGCGTTCAGGGTGCGTCTCGGCGACGTCTCCCTTTTCAGACTGGAGATGAGAAGCACCTCGAAAATGTCCGCTGTATTCAGTGGTTTCAGCCAATCACAGCACAGCTTTTCCATTGCAAATGGCCACCACCTATGGGGGTGGCCATTTTCGAGACAACAAACTGCCTTTGTGGTTCAGACTAGCGTGAAGTCACGGCCATCTCTGAGGCGCCTTCGAGACAGACCCTGAACGCGGCCCTGGTTGCGCTGACTAATAACTTAGTAATAGTAATAATTAAACAATTAGTTTGTTTGTTGTTGTTTTATGTCCTAGCAACATCTAAGGTCATATCAGGATGGCTACCGACTTGTGACAGTGCGCACTCATGCCGACTTTATAGTGCTGCCCCACTGGAAGATCAGGCCACCAGCACCATGACCTGATATCCCACTCAGTCACATTATCCCGACACTGAAGCGACCAGTCCTTGTTCTATCCTATTAATGCCGAGCGCCAGGCTAGGAAGGCAATTAGAATCATGATGTGACTAATAGAATACTATTACTAGTACTAGTATAGTATATCGACTACTAGCCAGAACAGAGGGTTACAACTAGGGGATTCAATGGAACATCTGTACCAGTTAGTGTACTCACTTACGTACTATATGTAAAAGCTGGGAGGCACGATTAGACAGCGACGTGCAGCTAGCAGCTAGGCCAAAAGAAAAAGAAACATCATTGTTTCTCATACATCGCCTCGTCAATTTCAAGCCCGATCGACCAAAAAAGTTGGGAGGAAAATCCCCCCGCACCGAATTTAATTTCAACGGCCAGGCTGGCAAGTCTCTTTTTGTAGTTTGTTGTGGTTTCATGTCTCAGCAACAACTAAGCTCAGTTTTGCGGTTAATTGCATGTCAAATATCGCTGACAAAATAAAATAATTTTGAAATCCTACTACAGGGAATTTCAATGCCCACTTCTGCAACTTTTCTTTTGTTTCATTTCCATGTCCTAACACCATTTAAATTCAGTTTTTTTTGTAAATTAATTACACTAAAATAATCAGACAACATCCTAATTTAATTAAGAATACCACCGCCCTAAATTTGTTGAACCAAGTAAAACATAAAAACAAACAAAAACCTGCCCATCCTGCCCACATTCTAAACAAAAATCTGCCTGAAAACATGCATAATATGTGTAGGTTATCTTTGGCTGAAGTGACTACGATTTTAATGTACCAATAAAACAAATGAATTATTTTTAAACCGCCATAAAATCTGACAAAATGTGCCAGAAGAAACAACTAGATTCTTGCTTTGTTTTTATTTCTCTTGCTCTGCCTATGTGACCCAGATTTGAATATACAGCGTAAAGCCGCATTCAAACTGTGGTCGGCGATGTGTTAGTCTAACACACACACACACAGATGCAGCGGGGATCACGTGACCCGCCCGCCGCTGTTGGATCCATCACGTCCTGGTGAATCCGGGGGATCCACAACACGGGCCTTGCTGGCAGGCTGTAGGATCCAACAAGCCGCCGGGATCGGGCCGGCCACACGGTAGGAAGCCCGCGGTCTACGGGAACCAGTTAACAGACACACGGCATGGCGTTTCACCGGGAACCAGCGTCCGATAGCGCGCCGAGACTAACTAGCAGTAGCAATGTCGGAGCTTATCAGTATTACATTGCTAGATTCCCCGTTTTGTTATTCTTGTTGGTCTTGTTGTTTTTTGGTGTCATTGACAACAGCAGATTTAGGCATAACTCGCCTAGAAATGGAGGGCTACACGAACTGCCTATATTTAAATATTTGGCCAACTATATATATTGTTAACAGCAGATTTAGGCAAAAGTCATGTATGAATTGAGACATATACAAATTGTTTATATTTCCATAGTTTTAAATAAATAACCGACAGAGTGTTTGTTTGAATATTTCTTTGAATTGTGAATATTTATGGCAAATTATATGTATAGCCAACACTAGTAACATCAGATTTGGGGATAACTCGCTGATGGATTGAAGGTTAACCAAGTGCCTATATTTAAATATTTGGGCAACTGTTTTGAATAAATAACGTATGGAGTGCCTGTTTAAATATGTGTTTGAATTGTGTATATTTATGGCAAATGAATTTACTGTTAACAGCAGATTTGGGCATAACTCGCCTAGGGATTGAAGGTTACACCAACTGCCTATATTTAAATATTTGGGCAACTCTTTTGAATAAATAACCTATGGAGTGTCTGTTTAGACATGCGTTTGAATTGTGTATATTCATGGCAAATGTATTTACTGTTAACAATAACAGCAGATTTGGGCATAATTCGTGTGGGGATTGAGGGTTACACCTACTGCCTATATTTAAATAGTTTGCCAATTATTTTGAATGAATAACCCAGAGTGTGTTTAAATATTCACTGCAATGTCATATAGGTCAGGGTAACAGTGCTCTGAAGGTACGCACCCAACCTTCCGAGTTGTGATTTTATAGCCCAGAATAACCATACAGAGAGAATGTCCTATCCCTATCCACCCCGCCTGTTGGTGGATTGGGATGAGGGTTGCTGACAGCCCGGTCGCAGTCACCATTACCCCGTATCTCTGCTATCATCATCAATCAACTTCCTATCACCATGATCGGGGAGATTGTGGGAGACTGCTACTTTTGCTATTATAGTTCAAACTTCAATAGTGGGTGCCTCATTCCCAGTGAGGTTCCAACTCGACCGCCTTCACTGAGATAAATAAAACATTTTTTTATATATTTTTTTTATTGGGTGTCTATGCTGTCCATAGCATGTAAGTTCAGATAGCCGAGCTTGTTTTCAATCCTGGGCAGTTAATAGTTGTGTGCTTCTTGGGCTAGTGATCTATGTTATTGTTACTGTTTTGGGGTTTTCTTGGGAAGAGTTTTCCACTTTTTCTCTACTTAATTCTATACTAGCCTACACTATATAAATGTTATAGGCTTGTATGTAGTAGGTGGTTGGGTTATGTTTGTTTGGATTTGATTATATTATTGGTGTACATGTTATCTGGCTTTTATATTTCCGGTTTTCCCGTCATGGCCTGTCAGCTGGTGGGCCGTGACATATCACATGCCCCCTTGTGGTGCAGCTTAGTTGGGGTTTCCTGGTATATTTTTTGTATGTTTTTAGGTCAGGAATTTGTCTTTCCTTCACCATTTGTGCGTTCCATACCTTGGCAGCCATTTATTTCCTAGTATATATAAAGTTATGTTCTCTGTGGCGGAGTGGGTAGAGTGTCTGACTTTTTTTCAGGTCAGACTCCTAATCTGAAGGTTGGTGGTTCGATTCCCCATGCTCCCTATCTCTGCCAATTTGGATTTCCACCACTGTGTATAACTTACAGCATCATCAAAGGCCAGTTGCTCTCATCCCATGTCTATAGCCGTGTTCACACGGACAAAATGTGAGGCGTATCACACAAATCGAATCAGGTGAGGCGAATTGGTTGCGTTCACACGGGCAAAATTATCCGCCTCACAGGAATCGATTCACGTAGACTACCTCGCTTAGGTGGTCTACAGGATCCGCATCACGTGAGTCGAATCAGCCCTAATCCGCCTCAGACGTGCGTTCAGACGACGAATCTGATGCGAACTATACAAGTCGCTTTCTACGAATCGATTTACATCGTCCGTGTGAACACGGCTTTAGTGGTGTGAGAGGTTAAAAATCCCTTGGGTCGGTAAAAGTGTAGACTCGGGATTTCTATCGACAAACTGTCTGATGGTGAAAACAAGTCTATTCAGACTTATCCATGATGGGCAGTATAAAGCTTCAAGAAAAAAAGTATATATATAGCTTGAGAAGAAAATGAGATGTTACCGTGTTAGTACTGTTCACCTACCGTGCGCAAATGCAAATTGCATAGTAAAGGAACTCACCTGCAAAGAACAAAATAAAAACATGGTTAGTTATTGCTGTGAATTCATCAAATATAATTAATATTGGGTGTCACAGATTTATTCATCTAAATATAGTGTGTAGCCGCGTCAAGACACGTATTCTGGTCGTGAACGAGCACAATTATTTATACAATATGTTAATTAGAAAAGCAATATTTCTGTCATGGAGACAACCAATGTGTCATATTTCGTACATTTGAGTAGTTTTTGTACCAGTGACGCATAGCCAAAGGCCTGATATCAGCATACACACGCGCACACACTTACATATATCTTATATATACTGACTTATACACACATACATATATCCTGACATATATAAGCATACATATATACTGACATATACAGACATACATATATACAGACATGTATACCCATACATATATACTGACATATATACACACACATATACTGACATATATACACATACACATATACTGACATATACACACATACATATATACTGACATAATCACACATACAAATATACTGACATATATACACATACATATATACTGACATATATACACATGTATATATACTGACATATGTACACATACATACATACTGACATAATCACACATACATATATACTGACATATATACCCATACATATATACTGACATATACACACATACATATATACTGATATATATACACATACATATATACTGACATATACACATACATATATACTGATATATATACACATACATTTATACTGACATATATACATATACATATATAGTGGGCACATTGGCATAGTCTGTACCGGACGCAGTGGCCGAACCGGTAATGTGAAGGCTTCTTGTGCGGAAGGTTGGGAGTTCAATCACCGGTCGAGTCAAACTAGGATAGGGCAAGGATTGGGTAGCACAGTATCAGAATAATGTGAGAAATCAGGTCATGATGCCAGTGGTCTGGTCTCCCAGTGGGGCAGCACTATAAAGTCGCCATGACTGTGCACTGTGACAAGTCGATCCCTATCCTGATATTACTTTAGATGTTGCCAGGACGTAAAACACCAACAGACAAATATTCATATGTATATGTGTGTATATATATTACTTATATACTTCTATATTCAAATATATATATATATAAATACATATATACATAAGCATACATAGGCCTAGGCCTACTTATATTTAAAATATATATATACAGTAAAACCTCTCTAAATCGACCAACCGTGGGACAGACTTTACGTGGTCCATTTAGGGATGTGGTCGGTTTAGAGAGTTATAATATCCTTACAATGGTATCCAAATGAAGCGATCGATATAGGGGAGAGGTCGATATGTGGAGGGGTCGGTATAGAGAGGCTTTACTGTATATATAATACATATATTTATATATATATATATATATATATATATATATATATATATGTATTGTTTCCAGCACACCCCTCCCCCCCCCCCTTCAACCATACCACCCATCCCCCGTCCTTTGCCACGTGAGGATATGCACCTATGGGTTTACTACCCAAGTATTGTGAGTAAGTGGGTGGGGGAGGGCGGCAGAGAAGACAGGTGAGCCGACACACCTGACACTGCACACCTCACCGCACACAGATAACCTCTACATCCACAGCGCTATCTATCTAGCATGTGCTCACCTGTCCACTCCCGCTACTTTGTCCATCACCATCACTGAACCCAACGGCCGATGCAACGGGGCGGGCGGCGGCACCCCCCCCCCCCCCCGGCACGACCCACACCCAGCACCCATTGTCACCCCACCCGCCCGCCCGCCCGCCCGTCTGTCCCGCGATGGTGCATAGCGACGCGGCGGCCACCCGGCTACCCCCCGCGACCCTCACTCCCTTCCTCCTCCCCGCCCTCCCTCCACCTTTCGCCGTGACATAAATTAGGTTTTCCTTGAGGCGTTCTCCTACCGCAGGGTCGTATTTTAAAGGTGTACAGTCCAATGAAAACTTTCATGTGGTTATAAGGTCATCTGAGACCCCATCAACTTTTTTTGTATGATAAATGGTAGTATTTTGCTGGCCCACCGAAAAAAGTTTGGATTAACCGATCGTGTGGTTTAACTGAGCTTGGTTTAATGGGGATATACTGTATATACATTTAAAAAAAACAATAATCAACGTGTCCACATACTATGCAATACAAGGTTGCTCAAAGTCAAAGTCAAAGCCAAAGCTCAGTTAAACCAATGATCGGTTAATCCAAACGGCCCCTTCAAGTTTGGTTTAAGGGGGTTATACTGTACTACACATCTGTGATCGTATTTCATTAAAGTAGCTAGTCTTTCCAGCTTCTCACTATCTGCGTTTCTTTGTCTGCTTCTGTCTGTCGACCTGTATCTATGTCTCTGAATCTATCTCTTTATATATATATCAGTAAGTCTGTCTGTTTGTCTATATATCTGACTTTCAATCTTTTTATTCCACCCACGCCCTCGCTCTCCCCGTCTCTCTCCGTCCACATGTGTGCATTTATTATTACGATAATATTAATAATAATAATAATAATAACAATAATTTAACAAAAATATATATCGTACTCTGAATGTGTGCCATCTATTTGTCCGTCTAACATCATAATTCATATATTTGTTAATCCAACTTGCCACACCACAGAAATATAAACATTCCAGCATAAATCCCTACACCCCGCTCCACTGGAAAAAATAAACCCACCACGCAACCCAAACATTAGAATATCAGTAAGAAAACATGACCAACTCAGTGTCCAGTATACCCATTGTCTCCTCCATTGTCACTTGTAGTTTGTGGGGGTTTACGTCCCAGAAACATCTACGGTCATATCAGGACAACCATTGTGACGGGTGTCTGTGTGTGTGTGTGTGTGTGTGGCGGGTTTCAAACTGTCCTCCAGTAGGCTTCGGTAATGAGGTAGGCGCTGGGGATGGTGGGTGAGGGTGGGGCCAGGTGTGGGGCTAGAGGTGGACGTGAGGGCTGGGCGTGGGTGGGGGTGAGGGTGAGGGTGATTGTGAGGGTGAGTGTGAGGCTGAAGGTGGGGTTGAGTGAGGGTGAAGGAGGGTAATGGTGGGTGAAGGGGAGGGTGAGGGTGAGTGTGAAGGTGAAGTTGAGTGTGAAGGTGAAGGTGAGTGTGAGTGTGAAGGGGAGGGTACTGGTGGGTGAAGGGGAGGGTGAGTGTGAGGGTGAGGGTGAGTGTGAGTCTGAGGCTGAAGGTGGGGGTGAGTGTGAGTGAGGGTGCGTGTGAAGGTGAAGTTGAGTGTGAAGGTGAAGGTGAGTGTGAAGGGGAGGGTAATGGTGGGTGAAGGGGAGGGTGAGTGTGAGGGTGAGGGTGAGTGTGAGTCTGAGGCTGAAGGTGGGGGTGAGTGTGAGTGAGGGTGCGTGTGAAGGTGAAGTTGAGTGTGAAGGTGAAGGTGAGTGTGAGTGTGAAGGGGAGGGTAATGGTGGGTGAAGGGGAGGGTGAGTGTGAGGGTGAGTGTGAGTGTGAGGCTGAAGGTGGGGGTGAGTGTGAGTGAGGGTGAGTGTGAAGGTGAAGGTGAGTAAGAGTGTGAAGGGGAGGGTAATGGTGGGTGAAGGGGACGGTGAGTGTGAGTGTGAGTGTGAAGGTGAAGGTGAGGGTGAGTGTGAGGCTGAAGGTGGGGGTGAGTGAGGGTGAGTGTGAGTGTGAAGGTGAGTGTGAGTGTGAGTGTGAGTGTGAGTGTGAGTGTGAGGGTGAAAGGGAGGGTAATGCTGGGTGAAGGGGAGGGTGAGTGTGAGGGTGAGTGTGAGTGTGAGTGTGAGTGTGAGTGTGAGGCTGAAGGTGGGGGTGAGTGAGGGTGCGTGTGAAGGTGAAGGTGAGTGTGAGTGTGAGTGTGAGGGTGAGTGTGAGTGTGAAGGTGAGTGTGAGTGTGAGTGTGAGTGTGAGGGTGGGGGTGCTGCACCTATATACCCGTGTATACACAAGCGCACACATACATACAATTCGTGAGTGGGGTTTGTGTAGACTCTACCACTCCAGTCCAGTCTGTCGTCTGCAATGCTATATGAATAAGGCATGGCGTGTGTAGATCGTGTCGTGTGAGAGCAAAGACTATTTGATTTGGCTGTGGCACATATTGATCCCAGCGCACCATACACACCAGAATTTACAAATGCTTGGGACCAGACGTGACGGCCGAATGAGTTGAACGTCCATCTCCCGCTTAGGTAGATCGTGGGATTCGAAGAGTTTCGAACCCTGGTCGAGTCAAACCAATGACTTAAAAATTGATACTTATCGCTTCCTAGCCAGGCACTAGGCCTTATTACTATTAGGATAGGGTAAGGGATGGTTGGCTCAGTGTCAGGATAATGTGACTGAGTGGAATATCCGGGCATGGTGGGATATCAGGTGGGATATCAGGTGGGCTGGTCTCCAGTGGGGCAGCACCACAAAGTCACAATGAGTGCGCACTGTCACAAGCCGGTACTCCTCCTGATATGACCTTAGATGTTGCCAGGAGGTAAACCTCCAACAACCAACGAACCATACAATGCGTGAGTGAGGTCTGTGCATAGACTCTGTCCCACTCCAGTCCAGTCTGTCGTCTGTAATGCTATATGAATAAGGCATGGGGTGTGTAGATCTTGTCGTGCGACAGTAAAGACTATTTGGGATGTGGGACATCATGGTCTCAGCGCACTATACATACTAGAATTTACAAATGCTCAGTTCAATCGTCGTGCAGAAGACATTCATTCATTCATCCAATGCGGTGGTCGCGCCGCATTCAATATTCCGATAGAATGCGGTGTGATGGTATGAGTGCACACTGTGGGTGTATTGTATCTAATTATGCCCGTCCACCCACACACAGCGGCGGGCACAGCATTGGCAGGT
>CM059186.1:147836843-147864333 GCA_030323885.1 Branchipolynoe longqiensis
GGAGAGAGGAGAGAGGAGAGAGGTGAGAGGAGAACCTAGAAGACAAGGCCACCAGCACCATGGCCCAATATCCCACTCAGTCACATTATCCGGACACTGAGCTAACCAGTCCTTGCCCTATCCTAATAATGCCCAACGCCATGCTAGGAAGTAACAAGTATCAATCTTGTAGGTCATCAGTTTGACTCGACCGGGATTCGAACTCCCGACCATCCGCAACAGGAAGTTTGCGCTCTAAGGATTTGGCGCACTCTCAAAAGTCGCTACTCGTCCTGATATGACCTTAGATGTTGCTAGGACTTAAAACAACAACAAACAAACGGATTCGGCCACCGCGTCCGGTTGTGTTGTCAGTTAAAATAAATGTGTGTTGTTGGTAATCCAGAGTTGTTATAATGTTAATTGTTAGTAAAGCGCCCCGACAGTACAGTCGCACCCTGGAGGGATGGATGTGTGTGGAAGAGGCCCTGAAGCCACCAGCTACACTCCAGCAGACAGCTACGCGCGCCCAGTGTCGGAGCCTGCCCCACATGCTGTTCTAAGTAGGTTCCAGGCAGGTGGGGGGGGGGGGGTGGGGGGGGGGACCTCACACATAGCAGCAGCACCCGGGGCCAAGTACAAGTTGGTGCAGTGTTTACTGTCTCCGTGTATGATGTGATAATGTAATTGTAATCGTGGAAATACAAATAAATACTGCACCCAAGAAACAAACTCAAACCAAACGGTTTGTAATAAAGTCCTCATGCAAAAGACCAGACGGGATGGCCGAATGAGTTAGAGCGTCCGTCTCCCGTGTTGGTAGATCGTTGGGTCGTGGGTTCGAACCCCGGTCGAGTCAAACCAATGACTTAAAAATTGATACTTGTTGCTTCCTAGCCAGGCGCTCAGCATTATTAGGATAGGGCAAGGACTGGTGTGCTCAGTGTCAGGATAATGTGACTGAGTGGGATATCAGGTTATGGTGTTGGCGGCCTGGTCTTCCAGTGGGGCAGCACTATAAAACCGCCGTGAGTGCACACTGTCACAAGTCGGTACCTGTCCTGATATGACCTTAGATGTTGCTAGGACGTAAAACAACAACAAACAAACAAACCTCATGCAAAAAGGGAATCGTGTATCTAGGGTCAGGTTCAGTTTGTTTGTTTGTTTGTTGTTGTTTTACGTCCTAGCAACATCTAAGGTCATATCAGGACGGGTCAGGTTCAGTTGGTGTTTTGCCTTGGGACTTTTTGGAGCATGTACTTTTTGGTCGGTGGGTCGTTCGTTCTGTGAAGCTGGGTACCACTTTTGTGACATGGAAGCGATAACTGAAAGCATCCCAAATAATAGCAGAAAACATTCTCCAAACAATATCAGAATCTATTTTCATATGAAGCTTTACATGCTGTGTATGTGTCAGAGTTGAACAAAAAAAGCCACTTCACTTTTTGATTTTGATCTTATAATGATTAACAATAGGAAAATATGTCCTACGTAACATGGAAATTAAACACGCAAATGTGAAACATCCATAACATCATTTTTACCATACACAACACATTCAAAATAGATTTTATTGATTATAGTTAAGCAAACAAAATGATGTCTTACAAAATGATGTCATACAAGAAAAAAGTTGAAACAAAGTTGAAAAAAAACAAGTTTATGTAAATTCTAGGGCAAAAGTGTAAATGCTATTTGGTTGGACCGGAAGTACTTCTGTATACCTGGAATATGACTATGGGTAGCCAAGATGTTAGGGATTGGGGTAAAAATATACTATATTATTCTTCTGTATTATCCAACCATGCATTTAACATCTTTGTATCCGGACCAGATGGGATGGCCGCGTTGGCTGGCTTCCTGTCCGGGAGGTCATGGGTGCGAACCTCTGCCAATTCAAGCCAATGACTTACAAAGCACATACTTGTTGCTACCTAACCCAGTGCTCAGCAATAATAGGGTAATGACTGGTTTGGTTACCGTCGGGATAATGTGGCTGAGTGAGATATCGGGGTCGGCCTGGTCTGGTCTTCCAGCAGAGCAGCAATATAAAGCCGCTATGAGTGTCGCTTTGTGAAAAGTTGCTTCCCGTCTTGATATGATCTTAGATCTAGATGTTATGTATATATATATGTAAGGCTATATGTTTATGTTATGCATGTTATGCATTCTTTTCGCTTACACAACATTCACACACGGAAACGTGTATAATCAGAGGAAATCATAAAATGTTCGAAATATAAGTATCTGCCTAGATTTCACCCTACATATTCAAACGAAAGTTGCACAGTTCGATGGTTTTGAGTTTCTGATATTTTCTGACATAAATATATGAGGTTGATCGCTATAAATTATAATCTACCTTACTTTAATTTTAAGTAATGTTTATGGTAAATGGCAAACTTTTGAGATATTTGAAGGGTAAGCATGCAAAATAAATGTTGGCAAGTACGCCAAAACGCTGACGCCATATACTTCTACAGTAAGAAGTTCTATTAAATTGACTCGATCTTCCCTTCTAAGTTCTATATAGTGACACATGTTTAATAAATACACCATTATCTGAGTTAGATATGTAGAATCAAATCTAGATAATTCTTTTGGTTTTGAAAATTTGATGTTTTCATCGGACTATGCAGCGTCAATACTGGGGCAGTTATTACGAGAAACATAAAGTCACTCTAATAAACCCAAACCTGCCCCTGGTGGTAGAATGGGGAACTTCGGTGACAGTGGAGGCATTCAACTGGGCCTCTCTATGCGAATATCAAAATATTTCCTTACAAATTCCTATTCGACTGGGACCGGAAGTGGGTTACTATACGTATGATTCGGATGTGTGTTGTGGCTCCATCCGATCCATCCGATCCATCCGTAAATCTTGCGGATAGAAAGGGCCCAGTCGAATGCCCCCAGTGTCTCTGCCTCATATGTGTGCTTCCATTGACTACTAATACTAGTACTATTTATATGCATGCATGACATTCTCTATGCCTGTGGCATTCAAAAACTGGCCCCCTCCCCCAACCCATTCCACTCCCCTCATCCCCCACTCATCCCACTTCCCCCTCCCCCACCCATCACACTTCTTCCACCCCCAGTCCATTATACACTACCCCCCTCTAACCCCACCCCCACCCCCCACAGGCCCTCTTCAAGTAGAGTCCCCTCTCCCAAACACAGCCGGCCGGGCAGAGGTGGCGTGACCCCGGCATCGTAAATGCCTGCTGGTGGCGGCGTCATGGATCATTGACGATGGCGTGGCGGCGAGATCACAGGCATGCCACGGTCCAATAGGGGGGGGCTGTGGATACCCCCACCCCCAGAACCCCCCTCACACACCGCGCGGGAAACCGAAAGGCCATGAAAACAATACCCGGCCGGTGTGGTCACACGCTGCCGTCACGTAGTCCCCCATATGTGTCGTTCGCCACCATGTTGGGTCGACCCGCATATGGTAAATAGCGTTAACACTTCAAAACGCAACCTTCTCCAATAGTTCAACCCAACGGGTTGGCTATCCGTGTATCACCACTACTACTAGTAATGTAGATACAAAATTCACCCTTGTAGTACACAAGTGAACGACAACGTAGTGTAAATACGGGCGAAAATAGCTTTAGTATGGAACATGAAGTAGAAACTGTGGTTCCAGGATCAAATGGCTACATATATATAGTCACAGAGTTGGTGAAATGTGTGAGAATGCAAAAAGACAAGATGGTGGCATATACAAAGAATAAATGTTGCTTCTTAGATTGTGAAATTAGGCTCTCATAAAGACTCAGTTCATTAGCCCGATTTTTCTACCGTTTTTATATAAGGCTGGTCTTCACCCGAGTACTGCGAGTACCAGGTGAATCCTTTATCTACTAGTACTGGTGATACTACTCCCTGGTATTATTTGTTACTGGTCGAGGGAGGATTTGTTTGTTGTTTTACATCCTAGTAACATTTAAGGTCATGGCAGGATGGGTACTCATGACGACTTACAAAGCACTTGATTGGTTGTTGGAGCTTTATGTCCTCGCAACAAATAAGGTCATATCATTATCGGGACAGGTAGCGACTTGTGACAGTGCACACTCATGGTGACCTAAAATATAGTGCCAGAGCAGGCTGCCGCCACCATGACCCATTACCACCACACAGTCACATTATCCCAACACTGTGCTAACTAGTCCTTGTCCCTTCATATTAATGCAGAGCTCTAAGCTAGGTAGCGACAATTATCAATTCTATAAGTCATTGGTTTGACTCGTCTGGGATTCGAACTCCCGACCTTCCGCATGAGAGGACTTGTGTTCTCCCGATTCGGCCACCGCGCCAGTTCGGAGGAAGGAGGAGGTGTGGGTGGGGTAGGGTGTTGGTCATGACCAATGTGCCTAGACCAAACAGGATGGCCGAATGAGTTGAGCGTCCATCGCCCGTTTTGGGAGATCATGGGATTTGAACTAATGGGTCCAGTCAAACCAATGACTTCAGAATGTATACTTATCACTTCCTGCCCAGGTGCTCGGCATCATTAGGATAGGGCAAGGACTGGTTGACTCAGTATCAGGATAATATGACTGAGTCAGTGCGATACCAGCTCATGGTGCTGGCGATCAGGGCCCGTATGCATGGAGGGGTGTTACCGACCCAAAACGCGTTTATGGTAGGATTTTTGGTTTAGCGCAGAAAAGTTGCTATGCATGGAGCAGTGTTAGGTCTAACACCGAGCATTTAAACTCGGAAATTCTAGCTCTGCTCATAGCAGGTTTACAGCGGTGTTAGTGTTAGGTTAGTGTCAGCATGGAACCCAAATCTACTCAATGCTATCATATTTAACAGAAATACATACGCAATAAGTGAAATTTAATCAATTTAACCCTAAATTCGAACCCTCCTTAAGGCTACCGCCGTATTGGCGGCGATATTAATAGTTATATTTTCGAATCGACGAACGTACAGTAAACAAACAGCCGCCGCCGCCAGTATGGAAAGGGAGGTCGATGCGGCGGCGGCGGCGATTTGTTTACTTTACGTTCGTCGATTCGAAAATATAACTATTAATATCGCCGCCAATGCAGCAGTAGCCTTAAGGAGGGTTCGAATTTAGGGTTAAATTGATTAAATTTCACTTATTGCGTATGTAATTCTGTTAAATATGATAGCATTTAATATATTTGTGCCTAATATATGGCTACAAACGCAGAGGGATTTCCCAAATCTATAAATAGATTCACGTTTAGCTAACTCAACCCGTGTAGGCCTCCATGCATACGGCGTGACATAGTTCTCGACGCCGCAGATAACCGGAGATAGGTACCCGGAGTTAGAGGGATAACACCACATGCCGCTAGCACCGCTCCATGCATACGGGCCCTGGTCTCTCAGTGTGGCAGCGCAATGAAAGTCGTCTGCACTGTCACAAGTCGGTAACCGTCCTGATATCACCTTAGATGTTGCCAGGACGTGTAACACCAGCAAGCAACCAATTAAGTAAACAATCAACCAATGTGCCTAGTATGTCATTGTCAGCATTGATTCAGCTTCACAGAAGTGAAGCTGAATATTCACCGGATGTTGCATTCTTGAAGGTTGGTGTCTCAGTATAAAAGTCATCCCCACTGAAGCACGCCGGATTTTTAGGGGTACTTCTAACGCAGATTTACGAGTAGTGGATGCACCAGCGTGCTAAATCACCAGGCCCGCCCGAGCCCGCTAACCGGGTCCTGATTTATAATTTAAGCTTACAGGGAGCCATAGAGAAGGGTGATTTAGGATCTGGCACCGTGCCCTGACCGATGGAAGTCCCCGAGTAACTTTAAACTCTACAAATGGTTGGTTGGTGGCAGGCACGTGACCTGTCGACCCTGGCGCCCCTGGTGGCGTTACATGGGGGCAGTGTGTGGCGCCCCCTGGGTGTAATGTATACACATCTCCGGGGTTCACACGCACACTTTGATGTGGTACTAATCTCTATGTGACTCTGCTTTTTGTGGTCGTCAGTGGTTCCAGTACAGACTCAACCACTTCGCATGCGCATTGACATCCACAAGTGTCAGAATCTGAGTAAATTGTAGCCCACTCTTTGAAAACTGCTGAATCAGTGAGTTATTGAGGCAGACTTAGGAAATATAGGGAACTGATCGCTAAATCTGAGTAATTCTAAACTCTATATAGCCTAGAAAAATAGGGATTGGTTGGATGTTGAAATGTTACGTCCTGGCAACATCTAAGGTCATATCAGGATGGGTACTACTGACTTGTGACAGTGCACACTCATAATAACTGTATAGTATTGCCCCACTTGGAAAACAGGCCACCAGCACCCGACCCAATATCCCACTCAGTCACATTATCCTGACGCTGAGCTAACCCTAATTCATCAATACTGAACACCAAGATATGAGATGATGAGTATCAATTTTGTAAGTCATTGGTTTGACTCGACCGGGAATTGAACTCCCGATCTCCCATGCGGGAGGCCCGCGCGCTACCGATTCGGCCACTTTGTCCGGTAGAAAGAAAATGTGGATAAATGTGGGTATCTATAAGTGATATATATCACAACAGTGGAGGGAAGTAAGTGATGGCTAAATGTGAGTAACTATTAACTATATAACTATACAGTATAAATACAGCCTCAATAAAAAAATAATAAATAAAAATAAAAATAAAAACTATATTCAGCAAAACCTATCGAAATCGACCGACCATGGGACCAACTTTAAATGGTCCACTTAGTTAGAGAGGTGGTCAGTTTAGGGGGCTTTGTTATTGTTACAATGGTATTGTCTGGGCGATAGTTTGGGACCCAAATCAAGCGATCGATATAGGGGAGTGGTCGATCTGTGGATGTGGTCGGTTAGGGAGGTTTTACTGTACTGATAGAGTAATATAAAACTACGAGTATTATTCAAATAAAACACTTTGTCATGGCCAGGTTTCTTTTCTAGCCAGGTTCTAATCGAAGGATGTAAAATATCTCTCAGAAAGAAATCTTTAGAATGAAAAAAACAATAAACCAGAGATTTATCCCAAAAACAATTTAGGTAATTTAGGTTTTTTTTCCAATCAGAGTATTTCTCACGTAGAACGACACAATTTGTTCAGAAATTAATAGCAAGCAAGTCTCGAAAACAAACTCGAAAGAAAAATGCAGACATCATAATTATACTCCCCACACGCCCACACCCACCTCCCATTTCACTCTGCATTGTGAACCGATATGTATGCAGCCTGAGGTGATTAAAAAAATTTTTGATTGCCTTATGGTGTTATTATTAGAGGGGAGAGAAAGAGAAAACTCATTGATGGCTGGTGAAATGTGCAGAAGGGGGTTGAAAAAAAAACCCACCCATAATTGCTCTACTTTTAGGCCTTATCGAGGAATAACGAGAGGTCTGCCTCGGGAGCAATGCACGTCTAAATAGTGGCCCGCTTGTGCTAGAAGAGAGTGCACTCGGCTGCCTTTTGAATATCAGTTGATTCGCGTAATGCCAAGTATAGAGCTAAGCGGTCGGCGTTTTGCGCACAAAAAGATGTGTGGCACGCATGCGCATATTTATGATTTAAACACAAGCTCACACGCACATACTCATACTTTCATATATATATATATATATATATATATATATATATATATATATATATATACATGTATACCTTTATATACCTACATAATACATGAACATATACATATGTATACACCTACATGCTTATATACATATAAATACACATGTACGTACACATACATATATCCATAATTATATACACATATAGATATACCGTATAAGTCCCAATAGACGTGCACTGCGCGAGTGCAGACATATGGATGCCCCCGTCTATTCAAAATTAAAGAATTTCATGGATTTGTTTATGTTGTGCCTCTGAAATATATCATTCTTTTATTTTATGTGCATTCAGTCTGAATATGATCATAAATTTGTGCATGCTTTCAATCTTGAAATGGGGGTGTGTGCTTCTATAGGGTAGAGTGATTCTATTGGAACATATGCGGTATATGTATTCTCCTTACTCCTTGTCTAGATTTCATTCTACATGTCTACATGAGATACTGGTGCAGTTATTGAGCATTTGTTGCTGAATAGAATTAGAAGGGAAACCGGAGTCAAGTTAATAATACAATAAACCTGTTACTGTGGATGGAGTCAGTGTGTTGACATGCTTGCCAAAAATTACTTTAGTACATTAACACTTCAAATATCTCAAAAGTTAACCGTTAACAATCAAAATTACCTCAACCTAAAGGAAGGTATAACAATCTATCCAATATATATATATTTTTTTAATTTGTTTGTTTAACGATCCCCGGAACAAAAAGTAGAAATCGGCTATTGGGGCTATTTTTTTATAAATACATGTATAATTGTTTTTTTCTTTTCTTTTCTTTAATGCCCATCGGATCCTGTGCAATTTTAATGTACGTTGGGGCAAGTTGAGAATGAGCGTTGCCCAAAAGCTCACACATTGGTGTGATGAAGCAGAGCCGTCACACTTCAGTGACGCGTGCAGTATCCCGCTCCTCAACATCCCGCTGGACGCATCGGTAGAGCGCTGGCTTCCCGTGCGGAAGGTCAGGAGTTCGAATCCTAGCCGAGTTAAACCAAGGACTTACACAATTGACACTTGTTGCTTCCTAGCCTGGTGCTCAGCATTAGTAGGATAGGACAAGGACTGGTTAGTACAGTATCAGGATAATGTGACTGTGCGGGGTTATAAGGTCATGGTGTCGGTGGCCTGGTCGACTTCCCAGGGGGGTTGCACTATAATATAGTCATGATTGTGCACTGTCACAAGTCGGTACCCGTCCTGATATGACCTTAAATATTGCTAGGACAGAAAACAACAACCAACTAACCTCAAGGTCCCACGACCTTCCCACACAGGCCCTTATTGCAAAACGGACACTGATTGGAACCTTGACATTGATTCACGGGACGACCTTATCTGAGACACCGGGCGACCGGGGGCCTGGTTAAGTGGCAAGTATATTTCACTCTAGGGCGCATGCGCGGGGGCTGGACAGACGGGCGCCTGTACCTGGTCGGAGACCTGGAAGTAATTCCGGCTGAGACCTCGGGGTCTCTCACCTGCTGCCGACAAGGAACACTGGAGTTAGTGTGAAAGGGGCTTTTGTCCGGCGTGCCACCCTGCCCACACCCCTTTTATCGCCCGCCTCCCTCCTCCTCCTCCTCCTCCTCGTCCTCCTATACTACACGCCAGCCACACCGACCACAACCTGCGTAACCTCGTGCTGGGAGAGCGTCAACTCGGGAAAGCCCAGCGGCCTTGCCTTGGAGTTTGAGTTTGAGCGACCTAAGCCTGCATTTTCCCAGACAGCTCAACCACCTCATCGGCAGAGCGTTCAAATCCCGCGGTTTGAACGCAGAATCTGTGCTGTTTAGTTATCGGTGTTACTGTTAGCCATAAAGAACCACGCCGCACCGATAGGTGCTTGTACATGTATATTTGTGGTGTGTCTGTATATGGTGTGTATGTGGTGCTATGTGGTGTGTATGTGGTGTTTATGTGTGTCTCTGAAGTGTGTGCATGTGGTGTGTGCATGTTGTATGTATGTGGTGTTGATGTGTGTTTCTATTGGGTTGTACGTGGTGTGTCTATGTCGTGTGTATGTGGGGTCCATGTGGCGTGTGCATGTGATGTGTATATCTAGTGTGAATGTGGTATATGGTGTGTGGCGTATATGCATATATACGTATGTATGCTCATTATCATAATAAGTTATAAATATAGGGCATACAAAATAAACATAATTAATACATAACATCCCCCAGAATTAACAATAACAGATCTATATATATATATATATATATATATATATATATATAAACCCAAACCCACACCCACCCCCACCCACCACCACAACCCAAAACAACAACCACACAACCAAAAACCAACAACTATATATGTATGTCATATATAGAATATATAATGTGGTATATATATACGTATGTAAATATACACATTACAATAAGCTATAAGCATAACATGAAGTATATGCCATACTTATACGGCATACTACTCTTCATGATAACTAAAACCCCAATTGATGATTTTGTTATGGGACTACCAATACAAACCACATTTTCTGAGATTTTCCGACCGCCATTATTCTAGCTCCTGAATAGATAACGTAATGTCCTCATCCCACCCCACCTCCCACCTCCCACCCCCACCCCCACCCAGCCGGTAACCTGGCAACACCTGCAACAACTCACCCCTGGAGGTCGGGTTAGGGGTGGGCGGGGTGGCGGAATGGTACGGCCTCCCGCCGGTAGGGGGCCGGCACGCTGACGCTAATGCCGCGCTTGATATGACAGCGTCCGAACGTCCTAATTCACTTATAGGAACACTTGCCGGTATCAGCGGCCCGACCTGGCATTAAAACGCTCTGCATCATTAATGTGATGTTGTACCCAATAAGGGCACCGGCGGCAGGTCTTAGTAACGCACACGCACACGCACATGCACACGCACATGCACACGCACAGTCAGGTAAACACACACCATTGCCCACGCATAAACACCAGCTGCACGCGAACACACTGCCCGAGTTCACACTTAAATGTGTTCCCTTCATCAGTCGAAAAAGAAGATTAACGCTTAAAGTTGCATAGTCCGATGGTTTTGAATTTCTGTATTTTTTCTGAGATAATATATTAGATCAATCACTAATATTTACTTTACGCTAGTTCAAAGTTACTTTTATTTTAAATGGTCAACTTTTGAGATATTTTGAGTGCAAACATGGCAAATTAGTTTTGGCACGCTTGCCAAAACTCTGACACCATAGACTTCTGCAGTAACACATTCTGTTAAATTGACTCAGTATTGCCTTCTACGCAGAAACAAATGCATAATAAGTGCATCAGTATCTAAGTTAGATATGTAAAATCAAATCTAGATAATTGGTTTGGTTTTGAAAATTTTATATTTCATCGGACTATGCAGCCTTAATAATATTCCCACATTCCGAAAAAAAAGAAAAAAAAAGATATTATATTGCCTTTTGTTGAATTCTCCTTCCGCCGAAGCGAATTTCGCGGATAGGACTAGGAGTAGGAGGAGCATTGGGTTTTCAGGTTTGTTGCATTACAAATTAGCGAAATTAATGTTTGTTTGGTGTTGTTTTACGTCCTAGCAACGTCTAAGGTCATATCAGGATGGGTACCGACTTGTGTCAGTGCAAAATCATGGCGACTTTACAGTGCTGCCCCTCTGGGAGACCAGGCCACCAGCACCATGACCCAATATCCCACACAGTCACATTATCCTGACACTGAGGTAACCAGGCCTTGTCCTATCCTATTAATGCTGAGCGCCAGGCGAGGTGGCAAAAAGTATCAATTTTGTAAGTCATTGGTTTGACTCGGCTGGGATTCAAAGTCCCGACCTGCCGCACGGGAAACCTGAGCTCTACCGATTGGGCCACCATGTCCGGTCCATATAATAGGTATTTTCGCGGATAGGATCAGCATAGCGTTTTGAGGTTTGTTGCATTTCAAATAAGCGAACATAATTTATACTGCGGTCATTTCGCTTCTTTGTGCCATGGAAATGTAGTGTCAAATCGCTGTCCTGCATCGGAATCAGGAAACATAACCCACATACTAATGTTTCATTTGCTTATTGCTGCGCGGATATATTCGGCGAACTTTTAGACAACGAGGCCTACCGAATGAGGGCTGCTGGCAAGCAGGCTTGGCTGTCTATATGGGAGAGCAATAATACAGGCTGGCAACACGCCAGGTGGCGCTGAATTGTTAGACAACAACAAATCAGCAGGCCATGCTTGGTGGATGTATCGGAAAACACTCCGGCAACGCGCAATCAGAGTAGTTGTTAGGGTGGAGGCATTGTTTAAATCTGGATATAATAGAGGGTTCCCGGCCATAAATTGATACTGATAGGTTTTGTTTGTTTGTTGTTGTTCTACGTCCTAGCAACATTTAATGTCATATCAGGACGGGTACCGACTTGTGACAGTATGCACTCATGACGATTTTATAGTACTGCTGCACAGGGAAATCAGGTCGCCAGCACCATGACCCAATATCCCACTGAGTCACATTATCCTGACACCGAGCTAACCAGCCCTTGCCCTATCCTAATAATGCCGAGCACCAGGCTAGGAAGCGACAAGTATAAATTTTTAAGTCATTGGTTTGACTTGACCGGGAACAAAACTCGCGAACTCCCTATCTTCCGCAGGCGAGTCCTGTGCTCTACCGATTCGTCCATCGCGCCGGGTACACTGATGGTTGTTTAGTTGTAGTGTTTATGCGTGTTTGAGGATTGGATGATTAAGTTTGTTGAATAAAATCTCACCCTCTACCCCCCACAACACCCCCCCCCACACACACACTCCCCCCACCCACCCACACACACTGGCTATATAAATAAACCTTCACTAAGCCAGGGGGAAACTGGAATTGACTGACAACTTGCCAGACTTAATGTCCACATGGTATCTTCCAAGTGTCGCCAATGTGGTAAATCTCCCTCTGATTCGCAAGATTTTATGATCAATTAAAAATTATTATTAACATTATCGTCATCATCACCAGCATCATCGTCATCGTCATCATCATCGAATTAGTAGTAGTAATAGTGGCAATAGTGTGAGGAGTAGTAGTCTTAGTAGTAGCAGTCACAGCAGCAGTAGTGCTGAAGTTGCATAATCCAATTAGAGGCTAATATCTGTTTAACAAAAAAAGTAGCTGGATTTGATCCCACATATCTAACTTAATTACTGGGACACAATTGTTAATCATTTCTTTTGGAGCTCTACCCCGTAGCGCTTCACAACTCACGGTTTTTTTTAATGTGACAACATGAGCTAGTTACTGTACCCCTTGTGTATGCATACCAGTTGGGTTCATGCATAACTTATTTTGTATATTTTCATTTCAAATGTCTCCAAATTTAGCCACTTATCAAAAACGTTTTTCCAAACCAAAGCACAGTGGATTATAATTGTCAACCTAGCTTTGTAGTCATACTTTACACGTTGCGATATGCCGTCCTGATAATGACCTTAGATTTTGCTAGGACGTAAAACAACAACAAACAACAACAACGTTGCGATATGCGATCACGCATACGTTCATAGAATTTCTGGGCTTCATAGAGCATGCCAACCATATGCAAGCTGCAGTCCGATGAAACTTGAAAGCATCAACTTCTATAATTCAAACCACATACATATATACATTTTGATCCTACATATCCAAATCCAATTTAGATATTGCTTCAATAATCAAAATATACATTGCTGCACAGATTAGAATAGAAGGGAATATCAATAAGTTGACTATTACAGGAAAACTCAAATATGATCTGGCCTAGTAGTACAATATAAACCAAAGTGAGCTTTGGAAATAAGCCCGCTCCCACCCCCAACCACCACCACTCGCCCTTCCTATCCCCATATCCACCTCCTCCATCGCATCAGCTCCCCCAACATGACCCCCCCCCCCCCCATCCTCTGGGTCAGAGATCTCTTTTTTTCCCTTATACAAAAAAAAACTACTTTCCCACATACCCCAGCGCACACCAGAGGGCGTGGGCGTGTCTGAGTGCGCCCGCTGAGTGTCACAGCCTCGAGCGTCACGGAGGCCTCTCCTTGTGCCTCCTGCTGCGGTGGTGGATTGTGGCTGTCGCTTGTTGCACTGGATTGTGGCCTTGGCTTTGGCTTTGGCTTTGGCTGCGACTGAGGTTGTAGCCGCTGTGGGCGTTGTTGTACCTGTGTGCGCGTGTGGATGTGGATGTGGATGTGGATGTGGATGTGGATGTGGATGTGGATATGGATATGGATATGGATATGGATGTGGATGTGAATGTGGATATGGATGTGGATATGGATGTGAATGTGGATATGGGTGTGGATATGAATGTGGATGTGAATGTGGATATGAATGTGGATGTGAATGTGGATGTGAATGTGGATGTGAATGTGGATATGGGTGTGGATATGAATGTGGATGTGTATGTGGATGTGGATGTGAATGTGGATATGAATGTGGATGTGGATATGAATGTGAATGTGGATGCCGATGTGGATGTGGATGTGGATGTACCTGTAGCTGTGGTTGATGCTGTGGTTGTAGATGTGGCGGTGGTTGTAGCTCTGGATGTAGCTGTAGTTGTGGCTGTAGCTGTAGATCTGGCTGTGCCTGTAGCTGTGACTAGCCATAGCTGTGCTTGTGACAGCGGCTGTGGCTGTGGCAGTGGCTATAGCTATAGTTATGGTTGTAGCTGCTGTAGCTGTGGTTGTAGATGTTTTAGGTGTTTTAGGTGTTGTCGCTGTTGTAGCTGTTTGTGCTGCTTTTGCTGCTGTAGCTGTTTTAGCTGTGGTTGTGGCACTGATTTAGCTGATGCAGCTGTTGTTGCTGTTGTTGCTGCTGTAGCTGCTGTAGCTGTTGTTTCTGGTGTAGCTGTTGTAGCTGATGTGGCTGCTGTAGCTGCTGTTGCTGCTGTATCTGCTGTAGCCGCTGTTGCTTCTGTTGCTGCTGTTGTTGCTGTAGCTGCTGTAGCTGTTGTAGCTGCTGTTGCTACTGTATCTGATGTAGCTGCTGTAGGTGTGGCAATTCCCACGGGTGGGGAGGCAGTGTGGATGGTTTGCGGCACGCACACAAGGCTGGTGCCCGCCTGGGTTCCCAGTGTGAGGAAGTTCAGGCGAGAGGACATGCAGGGAAGCTGTGACTGATGTCATTGTACCCCGCGCCGCCCCGCCGTGATTCCACCCGGCCCTGGGCGCCCTTCCACCCGGCCGCCTCGGTTGCGCAATGCTTTAGAGACGGGCGCATGCGCAAAGGTGTGTGCAAAGCTTTGTGCACTGGTGGCTACGGGGAGCGGGCGTGGAGGGGGCGGGGGCAGGGTTAGTTTAGTTTTTGTTGTCTTTACATTTGTTGAGTAAGCAATGGAAATTTCAATCGTGGACAATGCAGGTATTCAGTGTTCTACTGGTCACACATGAAGGATTGACGCTGTGACCCAGCACTGTATGAAACCTGACTTCCGGTACCACAGGAAGGATTAACGCCGTGACCCAGCACTGTATGAAACCTGACTTCCGGTACCACAGGACGGATTAACGCGTGACCCAGCACTGTATGAAACCTGACTTCCACCCCCCACCCCCAAATCCTTGTCAAGTGTATGACTATGAGAGACTGTCCGCGTTTTTGTTACGCAAATCAAACCCCACTTAGCATAGGTACACGGTTGACTTTTAAAAATATTCCTAGCCCTTTGCAGAATTTAACTGATAGATGTAGAATTTCAAGTAATAGCTGGAGGAAATTGTCGAATGTGTGGTATATCATAGCATATTTGTTAGAAATAACAAAAAATCGGAAATTACCAAAAGAATTTGTTAACATATTGCTGTTCGTTAGAAAACAATCTGTTGTGAATTGCAATGTGGGAATTTAATGTATACCATGACACATAGTAACATTGTGTGGGCCGGGCCTATACTATAGATAATCATTGACCTTGCGCTCCTCAAATAAAAGTACAATAAACTTCAAAGGTTCCGTATGAAGCTAATGAATAATGACCCCCAAGTTTGAACTCTGTTCGGGAAGAGTCAGGGAGTGTAGCAGGGGGGGCCCTTTCTGAAGCCGTTGTCCCGGAGTGGAGAGGTGCAACCCCGGTGTGGTGGTTTCAGCGGGTTCCCGTGCTCAGAGGTGTCCCTCGCTTCTGCGCTGCTTCTGCGCATGCGCGGATTTCGCATCAACTCGGGTCACCTGAGCCACTGATTGGCGCATGCGCACATCCTACAAACTCGGGTCGAATAATCGAATACGCTTCTCCGCGCTCGGGTGGACAATCTTTTTTTATTTTTTTTTATTAACCGATAAAAATACAGCAAAATAGGATTTAAAGTATTTTATGATGGCCCAGTTTACCTATATTTCCATTTAATTAATCTAAGTTATTCTTTTTATGCACATGGCACGTGTATTTGTCGACTCCACTCGCCGTGTTCTATTTGAATTTCTGACGACTCGGATGACCCGAGTCGCCCGGTTCGTGTTAATCGATTACGGCCATGTTTACTAGATTCTGACGCATGCGCAGAAGCGAGGGACACCTCTGAGCACGGGAACCCGCTGAAACCACCACACCGGTCTCCGCGCGAGCAGGCATTTTGATTACTCCCCCCACCCCCGGTGTGGTGGTTTCAGCGTGTTCCCGTGCTCAGAGGTGTCCCTCGCTTCTGCGCATGCGTCAGAATCTAATAAGGATGGCCGTAATCGATTAACACTACCCGGGTGACTCGGGTCATCCGAGTCGTCAGAAATTCAAATAGAACACAGCGAGTGGAGTCGACAAATACATGTGCCATGTGCAAAAAAAGAATAACTTAGATTAATTAAATGGAAATATAGGTAAACTGGGCCATCAAAAAATACTTTAAATCCTATTTTGCTGTATTTTTATCAGTTATTAAAAAAAAAAAAAAAGATTGTCCACCCGAGCGCGGAGAAGCGTATTTGATTATTCGACCCGAGTTTGTAGGATGTGCGCATGCGCCAATAAGTGGCACAGGTGACCCGAGTTGATGCGAAATCCGCGCATGCGCAGAAGCAGCGCAGAAGCAACGGGACACCTCTGAGCACGGGAACACGCTGAAACCACCACACCGGGTCCTGCATGTAGGCTGTAAACGCATTGTTGTCTAAAGGAGGAGTAGTTGTAGTAGTACTACTACTACGTGTACTAGTAATAGGACTAGTAATAATACTAATAGTAGTAGTACTGGTAGTCTTACTAATAGTTGTACATGTACTAGGTTTATAACTAGTAGTAATATTCCTACTAGTAGTAGTACTAGTACTAATATTACTACTAGTACTTTTTTTGTTTGTTTATCGTTTTACATACTAGCAACATCTAAGGTCATATCAGGACGGGTATCGACTTGTGACAGTGCGCACTCATGGCAACTTAATAGTGCTGCCCCACTGGAAGACCAGGCCGCCAGTGCCATGACCTGATATCCCACTCAGTTACATTATCCTGACACTGAGCCAACCAGTTCTTGTCCTCTCCTAATAATAATATTGCCGAGCGCCAGGCTAGGAAGTGACAAGTATCAATTTTTAGGTCATTGGTTTGACTCGACCAGGGTTCGAACCCACGACCCCACGATCTACCAACACGGGAGACGGATGCTCTAACTCATTCAGCCACTAGGACTAGTAGTATTAGTAGTAAACTTAGTAGTAGTACTAGTAATATTAGCAATATTAGTAATAATGCTACTGAAGTGGAACTCTAATCCATCAGGACATTTAAAGTTGCATTGTCCAAGTCTGAAAGTGGTTTCCGGCAAACCAAGCCGAAATTATTACACCACGATGAATTTCCGTGAAAACGCGCCCCCCTCCTCATGGAATAACACTGTCAGAGAATCGTGGGAGAATGCCGGAAGTCAAGTTTCAACCATCCTTGGTGTGCCTATATTATTGGTCTCACTTGATCTTGTTTGGGTTTTATGTTCTAGCAACATCAAAGTTCATATAAGAACAGGATTCGAACTAACTAATAATTGGTAAATATAGGAAAATCCCCGAAATTTTTCCCATGCTTATTAAGTTCTTGTCACGTTAAAGAAATAAATATATTAAGTTGATCGTTATGATTTCAATTATTTTAATTTGTAGTAACTTTTATATTTAAATTATTCACTCTGGAGTTATTTTAAATGAATACCACTTAAACAATTCTGGAAACCATATGCCTCAGCAGGGAGGTGGTTCTATTAAATTGCTTTAATACTCCCTTCTACGCAGCAACCAATGCTTAATGTTTGGATATGTAGAATCAAATCTAGGCCAGTGCTTTGTATTTGAAAATGTGATGCTTTCATTGTACTATGCAGCTATAAACACCTTCCACCCCTCCGATCCTACATCCCCCCTTTCCCCCTCCCCCCGGGTTCTCCCTCTATTTCTCAGGCATTGTCACCCCCTCACCCCTCACCCCTTACACACACACCTCAACTAGGCAGAAGCCCCCCCCCCCCCCCCCCAGGCCCCCAACCTCAACCCCCCCCTCCTCCCCATTCCCCTCAGCGGCGCGTTCTCCCTCTATTTCTGAGGCATTGTCACCCGCTCACCCCTTACACACACACACACACACACACACACACACCTTGAGTAGGCAGAAGCCCCCACCCCCACTCCCACCCCCTCAACCCTCCACTCCCTGCCTCTCATTTGTGAAATGATTAATTGTGCTTCGGTGCGCCAGAAAAGTGGGGATAAAATTGCCGAAAATTGCACGGCAGGTCAGAGTCGCAGACTCCGGTTCTGCTGTTCAAAGCACCCAGCCTACCTCCAGCCATTGCCACCCCCACCTCCCCGCCCAACCCACTACAGTATAACCCCGTTAAACCAAACTTGAAGCCTACCTCCAGCCATTGCCACCCCCACCACCCCGCCCAACCCACTACAGTATAACCCCGTTAAACCAAACTTGAAGCCTACCTCCAGCCATTGCCCCCCCCCCCACCTCCCCGCCCAACCCACTACAGTATAACCCCGTTAAACCAAACTTGAAGCCTACCTCCAACCATTGCCACACCCACCTCCCCGCCCAACCCACTACAGTATAACCCCGTTAAACCAAACCTGAAACCTACCTCCAGCCATTGCCACCCCCACCTCCCCGCCCAACCCACTACAGTGTAAACCCGTTAAAACCAAACTTGAAGCCTACACAACAGCCATTGCCACTCTCACCTCCCCGCCCAACCCACTACAGTATAACCCCGTTAAACCAAACTTGAAGCCTACCTCCAGCCATTGCCACCCCCACCACCCCGCCCAACCCACTACAGTGTAACCCCGTTAAACCAAACCTGAAGCCTACCTCCAGCCATTGCCACCCCCCACCTCCCGCCCAACCCACTACAGTGTAACCCCGTTAAACCAAACTTGAAGCCTACCTCCAGCCTTGCCACCCCCACCTCCTCGCCCAACCCACTACAGTGTAACCCCCCTAAACCAAAACTTGAAGCCTACCTCCAGCCATTGCCACCCCACCCACCCCCACCCAACCCACTACAGTATAACCCTGTTAAACCAAGCCTGAAACCTACCTGCAGCCATTGCCACCCCCACCTCCCCGTCCAACCCACTAGAGTATAACGCTGTTAAACCAAACCTGAAACCTACCTGCAGCCATTGCCACCCACCCCCACCTCCCCGCCCAACCCACTACAGTGTAACCCCGTTAAACCAAACTTGAAACCTACCTCCAGCCATTGCCACCCCCACCTCCCCACCCAACCCATTACAGTATAACCCCGTTAATTTGAAGGGACCCTAGAAATTTGTTTGGATTAACCGAGCTTTGGCTTTGACTTTTGAGTAAGCCTGTATTGCACATGTAATATGCAATGTATGTGGACACTTTTATTATTATTTTGTATGTATTGCAGTATATCCCCGTTAAACGAAGCTCCATTAAACCAGACGATCGGTTAATCCAAACTTTTTTGGGCGGCCTGGCAAAATACTACTATTTATCATATGAAAAAGTCAGTGGGGTCTCAGATGACTTTATAACCACATGAAAGTTTGGTTTAACCACACCGGAGTGCCCTGGGGCCCGAGAATTTTGTTTGGATTAACCAATAATTTGGATTACCCGACTTTGGTTTAACCAAATTTTTTTATATGATAAATGGTAGTATTTTGCAGGGCCGCCGAAAAAAGTTTGGATGAACCGATCGTTTGGTTTAACCGAGCTTGGTTTAATGGGGTTATACTGTACCTACTCTCCCCCTCTCCCCTCCCCTACCCCCACCCCTACCCCCACAACACCCATCTAACCTACTGCCGAGCGGCAATGGCTTCGCACGAGGCCTCTCAAGAACGGCAGTGTTGGGAAGGATGTTCAGTTGTTAGAAGCGAATTGTTTTCCTGACAGGAGAAACCCTTGCCCTTTCCACCCCCTCCACTGCCACAGACCTCATCATCGAAGTCGCCTGTAAAATAAGGAGTGACATTGGAGAGCTCTTATTTTTTCCTTAGTGGCCTTTCTTTCTTTCTTTCTTTCCGTTTTCCTCATTGTCTTTCTTGTTTTGGATTGTGTTTCCTTTATTTTTCCCTTTATTTTCAAAGAAATTAGGCCTAACTTTCCTCCCATGTTCGGGAGTCTTTCTAAGGAAACTGAAAAAAAGATGAATAAAATTTGCGCGAGTCTGAAAGGCCATATCTACCCTCGTCCCCCCCACCTCCACCCCCACTTCCCCATCACCAGACACATAAACAATTTTGTAAAAATGTACACAAAACGTAAGAAATATTGCATCCTCCCCCCACTTCCCCGCCTCCAGACACATCAACAACTTTGAGGAATTTACAGAAAACACAAGAAACATTACCTCCTGCTCCTCCCCCCCCCCCCCCCCCCCCCCAACGACACATCAACAATTTTGTTGAATTTACACAAAACAGAAGAAACATTGCTCTCATTAAAAAGAAACCCCCAAACATGAAATCAAACAGAATCATATTTTTTTTTTTTTTTTTTTAACTGAGTAGAAGCGACGGTGACCTTCGAAACTTCCACATTTCGAGAGCCAGTGCGTTCTGTGGATATTTAAGCAGCGCCTCCACGAAGGTTAACATTGGTTCAACTCGGAAGTGAAGTCACGGGAATGCTCTGTGGCGCATGCGTAGTGCGTTACAAAACGTATACGCACGGGCATGAGCGTTGTGTATGCGCGTCTGCATCGGTTGGCTGCTTATCGGAGGCGAAGCATTGTCGCCGGCAAAAGTTGACAAGAGAAGTTGGGGGGGGGGGGTGAAGGGGGTCACCCCCCTTCCCCCTGAGCAACTGATGACGGAGGGGATAATCAGGCTAATTCGCTATGATGAATGCGACAAAAACAAGGCGATAACGAAGCCGAACAATGCCGAGCGCAGGAGCCCCACGTACTAAACAGTCCACCTACACATTATCCGGCCATTTAAAGTTTGTTAAAATGGCTTTGAGTTTCTGCCAATTAAAAATGAATTTGAAAAAAAAAACAGAAGAAAAATATATCGTATGGATTGTTATAATCCAGTTAATGTTACTTTAATGTAACTTCCACTTTAAAGAGTTAACTTTGGAGATATTTGAAGTGAAAATAATGTTAAGTTAATGTTGGTGTTCACAATTAAATACTGGACACCAAAGGCTTGGTTACAAGGCACAGTTCTGACAGGTTTCTATTAAATTGACTTTCTATTCCCTTCCAGACAGTAAGAAATCAGTATCTAACATAAAATACAGGTAACCTCAAATATACAGGTACATATTTTAATTTTTAAACTTCGATGCTTCCGTCTGACCAGGTAGTCGGATTGTTAGTACAGTGGCGCCAGTGAAATGTCAATGTACGCTGGATATTTAGTACAACACATTGATGGTGCCTGACGTGAGGGTGTTGCAGAAGCATAAATCAATAACCTGATGTGGTGTTCGATATGGGTAGAAGTCAGTGGATTTATATAATCATGGGGGGAGTCTGGGTGGAGGGGAGCGGAGGGAGGATGAGGGGGGAGTGCGGAGGGAGGATGAGGGGGGAGTGCGGAGGGAGGATGAGGGGGGAGTGCGGAGGGAGGATGAGGGGGGAGTGCGGAGGGAGGATGAGGGGGGAGTGCGGAGGGAGGATGAGGGGGTCGAGGGAGGATGAGGGGGGAGGCGATGAGGGAGGGGGAGTGCGGAGGGAGGATGAGGGGGGAGTGCGGAGGGAGGATGAGGGGGAGTGCGGAGGGAGGATGAGGGGGGGGGAGTGCGGAGGGAGGATGAGGGGGGGGGGAGTGCGGGGGAGTGCGGAGGAGGGGCGGGTAATGAATCTGGCAAATTTCGAGATGTTTGTGAGATGTTTGTGAGATGTTTGTGAGATGTTTGTGAGATGTTTGTGAGATGTTTGTGAGATGTTTGTGAGATGTTTGTGAGATGTTTGTGAGATGTTTGTGAGATGTTTGTGAGATGTTTGTGAGATGTTTGTGAGATGTTTGTGAGATGTTTGTGAGATGTTTGTGAGAAATTTCTGAGATGTTTGTGAGATGTTTGTGAGATGTTTGTGAGATGTTTGTGAGATGTTTGTGAGATGTTTGTGAGATGTTTGTGAGATGTTTGTGAGATGTTTGTGAGAAATTTCTGAGATGTTTCTGAAATGTTTCTGAGATGTTTGTGAGATGTTTGTGAGATGTTTGTGAGATGTCTGAAGCGGTTTCCGGATGTTAGTCTGCTGACAGTTTTTGAATGCAGATCGGAGGATAGTGTGTAGCCACAGGACCCGATTGTTTGATGCACTGACTCCCGACAAGGGCGACCACAATAGGGAAAAGAGAGAAAAGAGAAGAACAGAAAAGAAGGGGTGTGTGTATGTGCGTGCGTGTGTGTGTGGGTGTGTAGGGGGCGGGAACCCACCATTACATTATACCGGACGCTTGATAGATGTTATACCTTATCTGCATAGGACAACGTCAGTTCTGAAGTACGTAACAAATGGCCCAGCCTCCATCTGATTCTAGCGTAATGATATGACCAATACCCGAATTCACTGAGTAGGCTCTAGGGGGGGGGGGGGGGGGACCAGTGTCCCGTTATATCTTTTTTTTTTAAACGACAGCAAACTTCTTTTTTTTAAATAATTGGGGCTATTCGACTCCACCGCCAAACTAATGGTAAACAATGTCCCTACGTAATGTCTGAGGAATAAAAAGTTTTCCGGTTATATTTTAATGTGTATCAAATATATGATGTATGAGCATTATGCGAGTATAAATGCATGGAAGGGAATTACTTGTGTATTAGTATTACTCCTGTATGTACTGACTGTGTGCCTTACTCGATGTATGGCCCCCTCCCTCACGTGACTGGTGGCGCCGCCAACGCCACGAACCTGAACCGGGACCCTCTACTGTGTCATTCACGCCCGAGCCTTCGTGTTAATTTATATATAATTATTTCCATGTGAATTTCCTGGGCCAGCCGCGGGCCGCTGCTGCCCCTCGTCCCGTTTGCAGGTAGTCTGTGTCTGTCGGTGTCCTTCCCGGTGTGGTGGTTTCAGCGTGTACCCGTGCTCAGACGTGTCCCGTTGCTTCTGCGCATGCGCAGATTTCGCATCAACTCGGATCACCCGAGACACTTATTGGCGCATGCGCACATCCTACAATGTCGGGTCGAATAATCGAATACGCTTCTCCGCACTCGGGTGGAGAATTTTTTTTTTTTTAATAGCCGATAAAAAATACAGCAAAATAGGATTTAAAGTATTTTATGATGGCCTAGTTTACCTATATTTCCATTTAATTAATCTAAGTTATTCTTTTTTGGAACATGGCACGTGTATTTGTCGACTCCACTCGCCGTGTTCTATTTGAAATTCTGACGACTGGGATGACCCGTGTCGCCCGGGTAGTGTTAATCGATTACGGCCATGTTTATTAGATTCTGACGCATGCGCAGAAGCGAGGGACACGTCTGAGCACGGGAACACGCTGAAACCACCACACCGGGCTAAAGTCGGCCAGCCAGAGTATCATCTAAATACGGAGGTTTGCCCCCTCCCGCGTTTATCGGCCTAAAGCAATTACTTGGTTATTTCAACTAACTGGCTGGTCTACTCGCCTTACGGTGTATTTAATATGTCTAAATTGATCCAGAACTAAGCAGATGCGCTAGTGTCACTGCCACTGTCACTGATAATCAGCCTAAGTTACTGTCTTATTTTAGCCAAAAGATCTATACGTTAATTCTGTTCATATGTCTGGTATAATCTCCCCGCAGATGGATTAAGTAGCTGCATAAGGCCTACTTAGGCTTAAGGCCCTTAATTATATATATAAAGCTATCCAATGTTTAGTTTGACCATAGCGGTTTACTCCATAGAAAACTGGAGGATAGTAAAGAATGCAAGGAACGTTCCAATTCACTTTTCCAAGAGCTCACGGCGTTTTATTCTTAACCAAAACTAACATTGTTCGCAGCATATGTCGTAGAAGTATCATACAAACCCCTCCCCTAATCTTTAGTTTCAAACAAGTTTAGAATTTTAATCAAATAGGCCTAAAACTCGGCTAAAACATCAGAGCGTCATTAAATACGTCTGATCCGTCTGGGTCCGAACGCCCGACCTTCTATCGTTGCCAGGCGAGTCGCAATTTGCGTCTCCTAGCAACGCTTTATGGCCGGAAACCCGGTGCCCCGTGAATGTTTGGCATTCGTGGTCTGCCATGGCGAGTAGCCCGTATTTCCAAATACGGGTTAATCGGCGCACGCCCGTGAATGCCACAAGGCGAGTAGTCTCGCCCACTTCATATATATATATATATATAGATTAGTTAGACGAATCTTACCTGGGTATAGATGATGGATAACTATTGTTTTACCGAGGTAGAAGCCTCGGTTAGACGTGGGCGAGGGAGAAGGAAGCACATCCGGGTCCAGCAATCTTTACCTACTAATTCAGGATAAAAATGATTCTAAAAAACAACCTAAGGTCAAGTGACCTCATGCTAAATTGAGTGATTGACTAGACGTGGCAGGGCGTGGTGGGTGGGCCCTCGCCCACGTCTAACCGAGGCTTCTACCTCGGTAAAACAATAGTTATCCATCATCTATACCCAGTTAAGATTCGTCTAACTAATCTATTTTACCTCGGTATGCCGCCTCTGGCTAGCCGTAGGCTAGGGAGACCTTTACGTAAAATAATTTTTATCCTGATATTCTTGTTTTGTTATTATTCTTTAGTGATTATGTCTTATGTATGCAACAATGGAAAAGCGATTTGTATGGCAAAAAAGAGGAAAAACCAATGTTTTTCTTACCTCTCTCTTTCAGTTGGTGAGTAGCCTGTGCGCTATAGGCTGAGGCTTCTCTAGTCGTTTGTGGTAATGTCTAGCAAACGAAGTAGCGGTTTTCCATCCCGCGTGAGCTAGGATCCGTTTAACGGAGATGCCTAGCAATCTTGCCTTGGACACCATTGCACCACGTGTAGAGTGCGATGAGTACCTGTCTGTATTTACTCCCGCCAGTTTTAACACATTCATTGTCCATCGGGCGAGGGTATCCCTGGAAATGGCCTTGTGTGGCTTAATAAAGCTGACCAATAGCTGTCTTGAGTTTCTTATTAATCTTGTCTTGGATATATAATTTCGTATCGCAGATACGACACATAACTTGCGATCCTGAGTGAAACTGGACACCCCTATCGTAGAAAGGGGGTCACCTAATCGGTTTGATTTTAATAAAGTTGATAAATCAAACGTGGCCTCTTTACTGTCAATTTCTAGACCATTCAGCGACAGGGCAACTATAGTTTGGCCTCTGTGTCCAGTGACCAGGAGAAGCAAAACTGCGACTTTGAAACCTAAAAGTTTAACGTCCAGAAACTTATTTTCTGGCCATTTCTTGAAGAGGTTGAACACTAGAGAAACATCCCAAAACCTATTATATTTGGGTTTAGGCGGATTCCTCTGATAAATTGATCGTATGATCCAACAAATAACATGGTGTTTACCCATTGTTTGTCCATTAACCCGCGGTAGGATTATCGACAGAGCACATCTGGCAGCGTTAATAGCGCCATATCCTAGGCCTTCGTCCTCTAGGTAACGTAGGAAGAGTCCTACCTGGGATACTGTGGGAGTCATTGGCTTGACTTTCTTAAGCAGGCAATAAATACCCCATTTCTTTAAATACGTAGTATACATTTTCACCGTTCCTTTTCTCCACGCATCATCAACCAAACGCTGTTGTGTAATTTTGTCTAAGCCAAACTGTTCTAAATATTTATTTAAAAAAGGAATGCCACTAACGGAGTTGTCGACACGTTTCCGTGGCGTTCTAGTGGTCCCTGATGTTTGAGGTTTCCTCGGAATCTTGGGAAGCGAAGGCTGCTTTTGGCTGTGGCTAGTAACGTCGGTAGCCACGGTTGCGTGTGCCACTCGGGGACGATGAGTATGGCGTGTGTCCCCTCCATTTGAATCTTTCTGGCGACTTTGCTAATGATAGTAAAGGGGGGGAAAATGTAAAAGAAATGATGTCGCCACTTTAGGGAGAAGGCATCAATGTGCCAAGCATTGGGTTCCGGGTGCCACGAAACATATTTTGGAATTTTAAAGTTATTACGCGAAGCGAACAAATCGATCTGAGGTGAACCCCATGTGTGACAAATGTGTTTGAAAATGGATGGATTAAGTGACCACTCTAAGTGATCATGGAACTGGCGACTCATCTTGTCAGCTAGACAATTTTGTGTGCCTGGAATGTGATTAACAGTTAACCAGACATCAAAGGTTTGAGCCCAGTTCCAAATGAGAAGTGCCATTGCATTACATTTAATCGATTTTGTACCTCCCATATTTCTGACATAAGCCATAGCTGTGGTGTTATCCGTGAGGATACGTACATTATTTTTGGGTATTTTTACTAGACTGGTTAATCCCAAGTAAATGGCCCTTAGTTCTAGAACGTTAATATGATCGGGGAGTTCCGATTCTAGCCATCTTCCTCCCGTTGCTACATCATTTTGATGTGCTCCCCACCCTTGGAGAGACGCGTCAGTGGTAACGGTAGTGTCAGGCTCTCCCATTCTAATGGGATTGGGGGAATGGTCAAAGTGGTTTAGCCACCAATCAATGTCGGCTAGGCCGTTCTCCGAAATAAACATGGTCTTTTCAAAGTTTCCCTTTGCGCGGGCCAGCGCCAAATTTTTATCAATTTCGAGGGATTTTATGTGTGCCGCTCCGTATAGAATAGCTGGACTATACGAAACCATGACCCCGATAAGGACCGCGACCTGTCTAATCTTTGGCCTAGAAGTGTCTAACAGCTGTATCGCTGTGCGGTAAAGCTTATCTTTCTTTTGGCGTGTAAGCGAAACGGTCATAGCCGTGGTGTTCAGAATGAACCCGAGACACTTAAGCTCCTGAGTAGGAGAAAAAACCGATTTCTTGTTATGTATGAAGAAACCCAATTTGGTGAAAATGTTGCATAAATCTTTAACAGCGAGTTCACATTGCGTGAAAGATTGGCCCATAATAAAAGAATCATCTATGTATGGAAACATACAATGCCCCAATTTTGCCATGTGTGCAAAAATTGGTTTCAACAACTTAGTAAACAGACGCGGTGCGCAGGCCAAACCATTAGGTAAACATGTAAATTCAAAAAGTTGGCCATTCCAGAGAAAACGTAGGTATTTCCGATCTGTCTGGTGAATAGGAACGGTGTAGTACGCATCCCTTAAATCAACACTCGCTAGCCAACACCCTGGGGTAATTAAATCACGAGCTGTTTCTAAAGAAAACATTTTGAAATGTTTGTATTCAATGATTTCATTCAACTGAGTTAAATCTAAAATCATTCGGATTGAACCATCAGGTTTAGGAGTAGAGAAGATATTGGAAATATATTCCCCTTCAGTATGTTCAACTCTGTTGACAATGCCCTT